>SNQJ01S0147380.1:1647-23760 GCA_010110895.2 Picea sitchensis
AGTAAACATATTAAAATTTTTTACATTTAAATCAACTATTTAAAACTTACCAACCCGTTGCGCTCGCGACCTCCGCTCCACGTCCGCTGCGCTCGCGAACTCCCGACGACCTCACACATCAAACGACAACACAGACCTCCATGCGCTCAATGACCTCACACATCAAACGACCACACAGACCTTCGTGTGCTCTGCGGCCTCAAACATCAAACAACAACACAGACCTCCGTGCGTTCAGCGACCGCACACATCAAACCACAACACAAACCTCTGTGCGCTCGACGACCTCACACATCAAACGACAACACACACCTCCGTGCGCTCGCAAACCTCACGAACACACAGAGTGAATAGGCTCTCCCGTAGGCCTCTGCCAAAAAATTTTTGTAAAACATTGCAACATCGATGTGTGGCTAATATATAAACCATCTTTCGACTGAAAGATAGTTCGGCCGAACTATTTTTCGGCCGAACAATATTTTGGCCGAACTATGTTTCGGCCAAAAATATATTGCCGGAAAGAAAATATCCGGCCGACCAAATTTCTACACGCAAATCGAGGGGGCGGTTATTGCGCCGTTCGATTTGACGTTTATTTTTTCGGCCGAAAATAATATCTTTCGGCCGAAAAAATGTTTTTCCAAATTTTGGAGACGTGATTGTCACAAAAGTGTAACCCACCTTCGTGATTCCACCCAGTAATAAAAAAAATAAGTAGTTTTTTTTTTTCACCTTAAAAAAGCAACAATTTCACTGTTATTTTATTAGAATTAAATGAAACTTTTTGTGACATATGTTTCAAGAAAGTATTTTTCAAAAAAATCTATGAACTTTCTCCTTGCACATTAATAACATGTAGTAACATGTTGTAGCTATAAAAATCACTTAAGTGACATATACAAAGTTTTAACAAAAATGATACAACTGTGTATTTTCAACCTAGAAAATGTAAATTTTTCCAGAACTAAAGTAGTTCCATTGACCAAGTCTTCATAAAAAAACAAGCCTGTATTGTCATTGAGTACCTTTTTTGATAGGTTGTCTGCTACAATATTGAACTATTTGTGGATGTGCAGATTCAGGTTGGATTTGTAGTTTATGGAGTCCATAGTGACTTTGGTGTCACATGCAACCATTATATTTTTTATAAAAAGGAGGGAGGAGAGTAAAAGGACTCCCCAAAATCCCATGAGCTCATCTTTCATATTATTTCCTGTGCCCTCCAACAAAATGTGCTTTGACTGTGTGCTTCTTAGAGTGTTTTACATAAATTCCAATTCCACAAATATTTTTTGCAGCTACACCATCAAAAAAACCAATTGGATTTAGAATAAGATCCAATTTATCTTCATCCTCATTGACTGAGTATTCTTTGAAAGAAAGTATAATTTTGATATTTATCATAAGATTCAATACTTCCTAAATTTCCAAATGCCCCAAAGAACAAGAAAAAAGATGTGTTTTAGTTTTGGAAATCGAAAGAACCCGTGTCTCATATTTTCTTCAATAATAGAACACTTCCAATCGCTATCAATCTTCATAGTTTTTATCACTCCAAATCATATATTTTGTGTTTTTAGGCAATCCACAAATAAATGCGTAACAGTTTCTTCATTCTTTAAACAAAGGTTGCATACTGAGGTTCCAATGCCTCCTCTTTTCTTAACTCTAGTAAGAATACCGTCCTTAATGGACATCCACATGAAGTATATTATTTTGATTGGACTATTCAAAGACCATATAGCTTTGTACCACCATTTTTTTTCTTCCAATTTGTTAGAAAATAAAATAAAATGATAAGCTAGTTTGGCGGTGACGGTACTTGTCCTTCTATTCCAGGACCAGGCCAGTTTGTCATTTTCATTTGTGAGGCGGATACCGCTGCTTCTTATAATATGTCAACTTTATATATATAATAACGCCAGCAAAGAACGAAGGGGAAAATGTATGTAATGTAGCCGGGGTCCGCCTCACGACGAAAAGGTAAGCAACCTCGAGCTACTGACTTTGACTTTAGGGTTTTTCTGTCACTCACTCCGGCATCGCCAACATATTCGGATTAGGAATTCAGGCAAAGGAAATCGAATTGGTCCCATTATTCCTTGATTCACGGTTGGTAGGGAGCCTGGCCAACAACTCCAGGAAATATTGGAAGAGAGCAAAATCTGTTCCAATCTATTCATGATGACCAACCAAGTATTCTTTCTGTTTCCAAAAGAGAAAGCCTTCCTCCAATGTTTCTTGAAACAATTGATACGCCTAAAGTAGGTAGTCAGGTGCAAGGATTCTATGGTAGATTGATTAGCCAATCTTTATTTGCCACCTGGATATGGAGCTGGTGGATTTGATCCTCGGTCAAGGGCCTTTTGAACTGCTGCTACCTTTGCTTTTGGGACAGGATATGCTAGAATTGGATATGCCCCTGTAGGTTATGGGTCCGGAACCCCGCGGCATCAGGCCCAGGATGGAAGGATGCAGGTATAGTATATTGTGAATATACTCTACCCAGAAAACAAATCTACTGCAAGTGAAAAAAACATTTCTCCACGGTGGAGAGAGTATAGAGTCCTAATCGTCTTCTTCTTGGATGTGTCTTCTTTGGATGTTTTGGAACCAAGCTGGGCTGAACGGTTCGGAACAATGTGATGTGTTACTTACGATGCAACTCTCGAGGATCTTCGCCGTACACAAGCTAGGAAGGTTATGCCAGTAAGCGAGGTCTTGTCACGGCATTCTTGTATTCCAAGCATTCCTCTATCTATAGTAGTCGACGGAGCTCTCCCCGAGACCGAATCCAGACCAGGAGGCGCAGACCTTCTACCTTAATACCAGAAGACAAACCTAGATTAGAAATGGGTTGGTTAAGGGTTAAGCATTTGCAAAACGTAGCCTTCATCTCTTCATCAATTAGAGAACCTCTACTAAGACGAAACTTATGCTATACCCCAGGCTATGCAATGCCCCAGCACTAACATTCCCTCCGTTCACTATCATTTAGTTAGCACACACAGAGATAGATGTTCCTTGGGTTCGGGAGAAGGCAGACCGATTGGCGACCACATGGGACGGACACGGATGCTGTGATACAGGTTCGGCCGGTACTTCGAATAGAGCGGGAAGATTGGACATTTCTAAGTTGCTGGATCAAAACCCTATAGGATTAGAACAGGAGATGGGATAGGGACCGGGCTCTGCAGCGCAGTGTATGCCATGGTATTCGACAGCGAGCCCTATATAGGTCAGCCGCCTCTGTTACCTCCTCCATGGGTGGTGCCTATGCCTTTGTAGGCTATGCGTATGGATATGTTTGAGGACCCGGATGTAGCGTTGGTCGATCAGCTGAATCATAAGAATCAACAGACTTTACATCAACGGCATAATCCTCAAAGCCAGGTGGTTAAAGGAATAATGAAATTCCATAGCCTAGTACAAAGTCTGATGAATCCACATCTTAATTATCCGAATCACCTTTTGCCTCATCTACTGAATTCACAGCTGGGTCTGGATCACGATCACTATATATGGATATCTCTCAAATGATTAGCAATTTCTGAAGAGGAAGGAAATTCAGAAATTAAAAAATTTTAAACGATTAACAATTTTTTAATAAATTAAAAATGATGAACAATTTCTGAATAGCAATTTAAAATGATTAACAATTTTTTAAGAAATTAAAAATGATTAACAATTTCTGAAGAGAATTTGTTTCGGAAGGAAATTCAAAATTTTTTATATTTAAAATGATTAACAATTTTTTAAGAAATTAAAAATGATTAACAATTTCCGAAGAGCATTTGTTTCTGAAGGAAATTCGTAATGTTGTGGCAAATTAACAAGAAACTATGAAAGCAAGTTAGAAATTTTAAAATATTAACAATTTCTTAAGAAATAAAAAATGATTAACAATTTCTTAAGAAATAAAAAATGATTAACAATTTCTGAAGAGCATCTGTATAGGAAGGAAATTTCTCAAGAGCATTTGTTTAGGAAGGAAGTTCATAATGTAGTGGAAAATTAACAAGAAAGCACGGAAATATGTTTCTGGTTGTTAAGACTGTAATTTTATAATCAGTGTTGATTTTATATTCACAAAAAAAACAGAAAATAGCAATTTTGTTATATCTTGACGTTGACTTTGAGGCACAGTGTTAGGGAGAAGTTCCTCTAAAAACATCAAAAAAAAAATTAGAACTTACTTTTGAGTATGTGTTTCCAGAGTTTTTTTTATGAGTTATCCTTATTTGCATGTGTTTTGATGAGTAATTAAGAACTCTTCTGATGAATGCTTTAGGCAAAAGAAAGATTAAAATTTGTGAACACGGGAGTTATGATCTTTTCCAACTCTTTAGTCTAAAAAAAATTTAAAATTTTGTGAGCATCGGAGTTATGATCTTTTCAACTATTTTTTGAAATATTTTGATAAAAAGAAAGTTTAAAATTTTGTGAGCACCCGAGTTATAATATTTTCAACTATTTTTGAAATCTTTTTGATAAAGAGAAGTCTCCAAGTATTTTTTTTTCCTAATACAGTTTATAATTTTTCATATTTTTGGTAGTTATTTATAATTTTATAATTATTTTTTTCATAATATAATTTATAATTTTTCTAATTTTGATAGTTATTTATAAAATTTTAATTATTTTTTAAAAATTTAATGAAAAATTGTGTCAGCTATGAACTATAGCTATGGATATTTGGTTGACTTCATATTAATTTGTCCATTGACTATAAATTTTGGCATTATCTCTATTGTTAGAGAACTAAAAACATTATGTTTTATATAATAATAAAAAACTTATTTGTCCTCATCTCATTCGAAAATAGATTCGAAGTCTTAATACCAGCTTTGTTATTCCCAATTTTTTAAATGTTTACATATCCAAAGTTTTGAGCATGGACACTTGTTTTGATTTTATTTTTATTTTTATTTAAATGTTTACATAGCCAAAGTTTTTAGCATGAACACTTTTTTTTAAGTACTTAAATAGGCATGCCACAATGAATTATTTTTTAAATGTTTACATAGTGCGAGGCCCTTAAACATGTTTGGAAACTTTAAATGTTTACTTAAGAGGCCCGTCACAATACATTTTTCTCCAATTTTTGGATACAATCTTGTATGCAGTGAATTTGGGCAATATTGTTGTCCACTTACACTCGCATATTTGACTATAATGATGGGGTTTCTTTTACATCATGTGTTTCATGTTTGTTTCTCTCTCTTGTTTGCTTCAACTTTGTAAGGTTGCATTCCTTCGATAAAATCAAGGGATACCAAAGGATTAGGCTCAGGGTCCTCATGTTTTAACCAGTACAATACTATTCAAAACCTCTTAAAACAACTGACAAGAATTTTTATTTCATAGATCATGCCTTACATCTTCACATACTCGGTGCTGGGATGGTACAGATTTACCCTCTTGTGAAGGCATTGCAAGCCGCTCTGTCAACTTAGGGATGGTACTAAATCACCCTCTTGTGCAGCCATTGCGAGCCATTATGTTCAGTGCATGTTTTTACGAAAGGGATAAACTGTAGGGGTAAAGGGTAGAAAAACGATTCTATAAGAGGATCAAAGACCAGTCACAAAGGTGTAAAGAAAGATGGGAGTGCATAAGGTAATGAAGAGATTAAGAAGGTGAAAACAGGCTTGTAAACATGCGCATATTTGAGGACCTTATCTCTTCTGTAAATAGTTATTATTTTCGTGGATGAGACATGGTTAACCACATGTCAAGATTTGCAGCATGGTGGACACTTAGCACCGATGAGCTTTGGTTATTGTATGTGTTTGATTAGATTAATATAGCTAGTTGTATTTCGAAGTCCCACATGCACAGTGGCCATTTTGCATTTATTGCACTTGTTCGTACTACTCTAGGAGTTGTACAAATTTTGCATTTGGAAACTCTAGAAGTGTTGAAGAGCCAAAGTTTCGAAGTCCTTAATAAGGATGGCTAAATTAATCTGAGGTTAATTAATAGTATTCACAAGTTAATGACTACGAGAGAAAGTCACTCTGGGAGACATTCACACTTCACATTCAAAAACTCTTGAAGTCTTGACTTGGCGCCATCTCTAAGTATGGTTAAAAGAATTCCAAAATTTGGCATAATGATAAAAATTTAAGAGGGGTGCTAAAGTAGCAGGGTCACCCAGATCGTGGATTGCAAAAATGATTGATGACTCAGATTCAGTTCGAAAATAAAAGGCGCTTGGATGTTAATCTCCTAAACGGGTTCTGAAATTAAAACCATGTTATATCTTGAGAAGAAGTTGTCTACACATTCAATTATCTCCAATGGCCTCAAACAATGCACAGATATGTCAATGCTCAATACAGAACCCACCTCTGTCACAACGATAATGAAATATAAAAAGGGAAATCAGATGTTCTCCTCATATTTTTGTTTCTGAAACCATATGTTTAGTGCATTTTCTAGGTTGTCCCCTTTCCAATCACCTATGCCCACTTTCATTCTCTTGACATTATACCATAGCTCTTTTCAAAATGGAAATGAACAAGGATTTGTGAGACGAATTCAGAGTTTTCATTGTGAACAAAGCATCTCCGAGGACCTTCCTATCCCCTTCTTTGTAGATTATAATAGGGAAATATTTTATTCTTTTGAGGCAAGCCACATATAGTTGTTAGTTTTATGCTGGACTTTAGGTCTTCAAAAGCATTTTCCATCACCATTTTCACATATGGACCTCATCTTGTAGAAATGATTATTTGTAACCTAAATGGGCAGTTCACTAATCTGTCTGATGATGAGTGCCCTAGTGCCCAATCTTAGAATATCTTGTTCATCTTGTAATATAATTAAAACCTTGAGAAGTTGTGATATGTGTTGGTTCCATTCCTGTAGTAGAGGTCCATGAACACCTAATTCTTTCCCTTTTGTTTATCCCAMAGACYGTCTATGTGAKTGTTATTAGTGGGAGACATCAACAACTTGTTTCAGATCTATTTAGTGTTGMTTTTTGAAGAGTGAGGATGAAATTAAATGATGAATATGATTCTTAGGCTATATTCAATGACTAYCRTAATGCTTATAAGGTGCACAACTAAGATAAGTTCTAAAATCATATGTCTTAAATACTTAGTCTTTGTACTGAGCAAGTTTATACTATTGTTTTATTTGCATTATCTCTTCTATATGGTTGAGCACTAAATATAGCTTTGTTTCTTTGTCATATGCTATAGCAACCATAGAGAATTGAATTTGAAATGAAAAATGTTGAAGGATACATAGAAGACTTGGTATGCACTCCCGAACTTATAGTTATCTTTTTTTCTATTTGCATATTATCTAAACATAACTAAGAAACATCTTGAAAATCACAACATAAAACATGGAACAAGTAACATATGTTGAGTTCTATCAAATAGATGTAGACTCCATTGTACATGACAACATCGACCATGTATTGCATAACATTTCCCTTTTTATATTAGATGCATTCTCGTATACTGCAGGAGATTGCCTCTTCAATGCATTTCATGTTCTATTGCACTTTCATTATTCCTCAACCGAGATGTGAAATGGATTGATATATCATTTCTTGGATTGTTTATAAAATGGCAACGTTGAGGCATTAGAGTCGTATCAATACAAATTGTCATCTGATTTTCTTTTCCAATTACATGGAATACATGATGTCAGTACGTAGCTTTCAAAGATGCATTTTTTCTGCATCTACAACTCTGCCTCCACATGAGAAAGGAATTTTGGGAGAAATGTTTTGTATACGATGTCTATCCAAGTGATTGAATATATCAATTGGAATTTGGTCATTAACAAGAAAAATAAGATATCTATTATTCAACAAAACTGCATCTAGATATCCATTTTGCATCTTGTTCCATGATGTCAATCCTCTAAGTGGTCATTATGAACCACTACTCTATAAAAAATTATCCATATACAATCTTGGAGGATCTAATATTTACTTTCTCCTCACTTGCAAAGACCTTCAATCCCATTGGAAACAAATTATGCATCATATGTAATCTCATGGATTACACATACCAACAACTAATACATCTACTTGTGGAGATATTATGTTCAATGCAATTTTCTATTTGATAGAAAAAGAGATTGATGTGCACTCACTGCGCCTTTACACTGTGCAATCCTTTTGCAATGAAATTATGGGTGGCAGTGAACAAGCATTTAATTACTTGCGTCAACACCTTCTACCATATGCCATAGAAAGTATACTGACAATTGGACATTGGCAATACCTTGTAAACATGGAAATGCCATATGAGAATGGAAATATAGAGGGTGGGACATTTTTTTTATAATGGATATCTATCATATTTAGAGTAAATATCCAGTTCTAGTCAACCCTTTCAGACGATACTGTCGATTTCTATTGTATTGATTTAAACTACAATCAAACAATTGACATCATATCATCGAAAAAAATACACCACACATCCATTATCAACCTTTGACAAGAAATACTTCCAGTTTAAGATTCATTGTCCATGCCAACCAAACCACATTGAATCTACATAAGCGTCGCATATTGTCTAATAACGATGAAACTCATCCCAATTGTCATCAAGTCATAGAGAGCTTAAACAAAAAGCATAGACTAACTTATCATAACTTGAAAAAGGTCATACATGAAAGAAATAAATACATTAGTGCACTTTTTTCTAGACCTATGAATTGTATGACCAATCATCATGAGGTTAAAGGGAGCTCAATCAAGAGACACAAACTCACATATCACAACCTAAAAAAGGTTGTGCGTGCAAAACATGAGTGCATTTACACACTTCCTACTGAACACAAATATCACATGTCCAATGACAAAGACCATTGCCCTTTGCATCATCAACATGGTGAGGAGGAAATGTTCATAACAAATGTTGATTCCACCTTCAATATGGCTTGTCAACAAGTGAAACTAGTTTCGAGTGGCAACCATAAGTTAACTTACCACATGTTTAAAAACCAAATACGTGAGAGAAATAGGTGCAACTACATATCCCACAGTGGTCATGATACTGACCGAGGGGAAAAAATCACATATTGTAAATTAGAGCCAACACTGTGTAATGCTAGCATTGAAAACCAATGAACACTTGCTACAGGTCCTTATCTAGGAAAGAGAGATGCAAATAAAACCTATATGAAAAAAATTGAAGACATTCCTTGCATTGCATGTGAAATTTGCGAGGAATTGAATTTCGCAAAGAACATTAAGTCTTTCACCCCTAAACTAAAAAAACAATACATCAGCTTGACACTAAATGATAGAACATTTTCCACTAGAAAAAATTGTCTTCCATGCAAAAGATCACTTCAAAATGGAAAAATGCCACAATTTGCAACACCTGACCAAATAAAATGTAACATACCACTACCAGATGTAAGTATAGTTACAGAACTTGAAGGGATAATTGTGTCTCTATGAATTTCATTTGCACAAATCAGACCTTGGGGCTATAAACGACCCCAAATGGGCTTAACATGATCAATTATTAGCGTTCATGTCCAACTAGATGTTATCCAAAATGCGTTTCCACAATTCATAAGAGAAACAATGACGATTGTTGTATCTCTCAAAATATGTTTGCAATATAAGAATGCATACCAGACAGGTAGAGTGCGTGTACACATTTTCATGAAATCATTAAAAGAATTATGTTCTAGGACCCTGTACAAAGTGAAAAATATTTGTATAAATGAGAACTAGAACCATGTTCTTGAACAAGGAAATGACAACTCTGCACAAACTTTTGACACTACTAGTGAATTTGATACAAGTGATGAATCAGAGAATGAAATACCTATTGAAACATTGATACATGGATTCACTGACTCACAACACATTCATGAATTGCAAGACAAGAATGTCGAAATCTCACCTGCTGAAGGGAAACGTCCACTTGGAATATTTGAAGACAAATTTGTGGAGGAAATGAACTTCCCAATACTTTTATATGGAGATCCACGTGCCAGTAACATCATGGAATGATTAAACTACCAAAAAATAGATTGATGGGAACTGCTACATTCAAGCGGTGACTTCTCTTGTCACATAACAATTTTTTTTTTCAAAAAATTTGCATAATAATTGAGAAAGTGTTCTCTTCCATATTGGTGCAAATAATAAAAGGTTATCTATGAGAAATAAATTTATTGGCCCAAGTTGTCAAGTACAAAGAAAACCTAGAAAATATCCTAAAATCTGATATTGGATACATAGATTTCAAAAATATTTGCATCTCTCCTGACTACTTCCAACAAAACAAGAAAACTATATTTGCAATGATCCAACAATTGGGACCTCCAAAATTTTTCATCAAATTTACAATTGTAGAGCATCATTTGGGTCAATCGGTGACTATGGTGTCTTCATTATATAGGAACAGGAAAAGGAAAAAACAAACTGAGACATTGGAAAATGATGAAATTGACTACCGAATAAGAAAAGACCCGGTGACATGTACTCGTTACTATAGGCATAGAGTAAATGCTTTGAGGAAATTGATATGTTATGATGAAACATTCTTAGGAAGAATATCATACTACTATTTTGTAACTAAGTTCCAAAATAGAGGGAGCGAACATGACCACACACTGTTATGGATAGAAGGTGCACAAGTATATGGAAATGACAAAAAATCACAAATCGAGCAGTTTATGGACAAATACGTAACATGCAACATGGATCACTTTGATCCAGAACTTTCCAAAGTTCATAGACATTACCATACAAGAAGTTGTAAAAAATGAAAAAATTCACATTGCAGAGACAACTTCCATATACTGTCAATGGTAACAACAAGAATCATAGAACCTATTAGTTTAGAGAACAATGTTCTAATTGAGAAATCAAAATCTTTTTTCACATTTATAGAATAAAAAGAATTCAATGAATTAATGAGATTCAAAGACTTCTTGGCTGAACTAAATTTAACAGAAGATGAGTACATCCAAGTGATACAATCTACACTTAAACAACCAACAATTTTCCTTAAACAAAAACTTTTAGATATTTGGAACAATAGTTTCTCCAACAATATTCCAATTATGTGGAATGTAAATATATATGTAGAATATGTCCTAAATGCATATGTTGCAGCATGATATTGTACCTCATACATGAAAAAGTTTGAAAAATCTATGACAAGTGCATTCAGAAGAATACGTAGAGAACATGAAAAAATTCAAATTGATGTTGTGAAAATGATACATACACTTGGAAATACATTACTTAATCTTCAACAAATGTCTTCTCAACAAGAAATCCATATTGAACTTTCCCTACCTTTGAGTTGTAGTTCGAGGAGATGTGTTTTCATAAACACATCTCCACTTGACACACACACATTTGTTCTTAAACCACCATATTTTCTAAAACAAGAGCCTGATAATTGAGAGGACATGATATGTCACTCTATTATGGATTACTACCTCCAACTTCCACCTTCTATTAAGCATATTTTACTTGCAGAATTCGTATCGCGTTACAAAAAAAGTGGTACAGATATATCAAAAATAAAAAAACCAAATGTAATACTCTTTTTCAAATACAACAAACACATCGACTATGAAAAATTCTATAGAGAGAAACTATCGTTGTACATTCCATTTGATCAAAATGAAGACACATTAAAACATAACTTCCCTACATGGGAAGCTGGATATATTTTTTATAAGACTACAGTACAAACCAATGAGGCTAGATTTACATACAATTTCAACCCAACATGTGGTGATTTAGAAAGTGCACTTGAAGAACTAGAAAAACCTGACAATGTTGATGAGACAACAACAAATCATAAAACAACTAGAACTCTCTATGAGTCCTATGACATGCAAGCAGATTTTCCTTGTCCTCAAGAAGCCACCATTGAAAAACATATCAATCTTGGGTTTAAAGTCATAAAACATCCTTTCTTTATCGAAAATGAAGAATATTACAGAGTTAGATGACTATTGAATTGAGAGAAGCAAACAATCCTAAAGTATATTGCAATGAAGAAACAATTAAACATGCACACTCATGTGCACTTGTTCCTTACACGAAGGGCAGGAACAAGAAAGACATTCACATTGAAAGAACTATTCCAAATTATTATACAAATCTATGATTCAAATAGTTCAAGTGACCGTATGAAACCAAAGGGACTGATAGTTTTATATATACGAAAAGCTTCATATACTGCAAGTGGAACAACAGTCCAATCCACATTGTTAATGCCTTTTAAAAAGTCTCATTTTCTTCCACTAAGCAAGGAAATGTTAGATACCTTGGCTAATATTTATGACGAACTACAACTTGTCTTCATAGATGAAGCATCCTTCATTGGAAGTTGCTTCTTATATTCCATTGAAAATCGACTGAGAAACATAAAACATGTGCACACAAAATACTTTGGGAACACCGATATGGTATTTTGTGGGGACCTTTACCATGCGCAACCCATAAAAGTTTCTTTGATATTTGAACAACCTATGGTCAACATGCAAACAATGAATCATGAATTTTGGAAAGACAACATAAAACTCTTCGAATTACATACTATAATGCACCAGACAAATGAAACATTTATTGAAATTCTAAATAGAATGCGGACAAACAACCAAACATGTGATGACTTAACATATTTTAATTCAAGTTGCATGTGAATTGCATCGACATACCCAACCTTCCCTTACCTATTCTACAATAATAAGGATGTCAAAATGAATAACAAGAACATGCTATCGCTCATGCCTGGAGATGATATCATCATCAATTCAATTGACCTTGAAGAAGACAACGATGGAAATGTGCCATGTCATCAACATACAACCACTTTGTCTTTGTATCTTGTCCTGAAATTAGACATGCTAGTTGAAATATATGCCTGCAACTATGATTCACATGCTAGCTTGGTGAATGGTGTAGATGGAATACTCAAATCTTATACAAAGACAAAAAAAGTTGATGTCCTTTGTATTAAGTTCCATGACCCTCATATTGGCCACCGACAAGAAAACAAGTTAGATTATCTATATAATTCAAATATTTTGCATGATTGGACACCTAATTTGAGAATATCAAAACCAATATCAACATCGGAAAAGACACGTCAACTGAATGTTCGAAAGCAATTTCCAATTAAAATTGCATGTGCATGTACAATCCACATATCACAAGGGATAACACTTGGTAGTGTTGCATTTGACCTTGTTGTAATATGAATACATGGACTTGTATGCACAACTATGTCCTGTGTCAAAAGCATAGAATCCTTGTATTTTCTAAGCACTCCTACAAAAGATAACTTCAAAGTCAAATGTAAAGTCGATATTGAGATGCAAATCCTTCGGACTGCTGAAAAATGACATCTACGATATGATTACCAATCCATACAAACAAACTCATATGTATCAATTCTCTCACTTAACACGTGCACCCTAGATGCACATATGAATGATATACTCAATGAATATGACACAATGGAATATGATAATTTGTGTTTGCAAGAAACATAGATGACATTATGCATGCAAAACAAACAATTTTCAAATCACAATTGCATATCAAGTTACATTACACATGGAGTGATGATCTTACTGAAAAACATGTAACAATGTTAAGTTACATTGTAGTATATGCATTTCGAAGAAAAAAATTGTTACGATAGTGCTAGCAAGAGTAATCTTCTGCGAATTGCAAATTGAAATATTGAATCTTTATGCCGCTCAGCATGCAACGTTTCCCAACATACTGAATGTTGTTTCAAATTCATTACATCATTTACATCTGAACGAAACCATTATCATTCTAGGAGACTATAATGTTGACATGTTACAAAATAGTGCCATAACAAAAGAGTTGGAAAACTACATGTGCAATTAAGCTCTCTACTTTATTTTGGATAAGATAAACCATGTATAAAATGCACTTATTGACCATGTATGGTCAAATGTGCCCATTTCACAATACACCCTCTCTATCTTAGACACATATTGGTCTGACCACAATCCAATTTGTCTTCTACTTGAATTTTGAAATATACATTACACATATTAAAAAATCATACTTCCATGTCTCAAAGCATATCTCGATACTTTGTTGTACAAAACCAAATTATTGAGCTAGGATCATCCAACTTCTTAATATTTTTCTGGTTTGTAATAGATTTTGGATAGAAAGAATTCTATATAACCACAAACATGGATTAAGAAAAAAAAAGGTGCATGCTTCTAACTCTATCTGTTACTCTATTTGTTTGATTCTCATTTACTGTATGCACATATTACTTGTTTTTCCTTACATACCTACTTACATTCATGTTCATTGTATTTTTTGCATTCCCACATTGAAACAAACAGAATAAATAGACAAGGCGAAGGACTCTTAACCCGAAATGTAGAAGAAGACATACAAAGGTGCATGCTTCTACCCTTATTTCATACTCCATTGCTTTGTATTTCATTTATTGTGTGTATATTTATTCTACTTCTTTTCACCTCATTTATGATATGTAGATACTGCATATCTTCCTACATATTAACTTATCTTCATATGAATTGTATTTTTTGTGCTGCTACATTGAAATAAACAAAATTGTATTTAATTTTTGACATGTCTTCCTACATACCAACTTACCTTCATGTCCATTGTATTTTCCGCATTACTACATTGAAAAAAATAGACTAATTGAATAAGACGATGAAGTATTATGTGCCACAGCAGAGGAAACTGAAAGGTGCTTAATGTACATCCATATCGATTATGAACAATGTACAATGCACATGCATATTTAGTTGTTTTCATGCTCAATGTACACATGTTTTCATCAAAAAATGTTGAACAAGTGACATGGGCATGAGTAGTCAATCATCACAAACATCAACACAACGAAAATGACAAAGGTAAAGATTCATAAATCATGATCTTGCTATGTTTAGGAAACAAATAGCCTCAGTTATCTATTCATATCTATTCATCTATGCCATGTCTGTAACAACCCTCCCATTTGGTTACCACAACAAGCCTCTCAAAACAAGTTCATGATTTTTATTTTTATTTTTGTGTGTGTGTAAAAGGGTAATAAAGACATTATACTCTACATGGCAACATGACGTCGACCCAACGCATGCAAATCATGCAACAACAACATAACAGCCTAACATAAAAGCACATCAAGCACCTAGAAGCAATGTACGACACTCAATCGACGAAAATAAGAATGACCACCCACCCGTCCTACCCTGCATGCCCTTCTAGAACTTTCCAAACAAATCTTATATTTTAGTTTGTCATCATGTATCCTTGATATTTTAGTTCATGATCTTACTTTTAAGAAGAAAACAGATGTTATTAACCTTAGGACTAGTAAGGTTATTTACATAACGTAATGATTACCTCAGCAATGTTTACAGAAATTATCAACCTGCACAAATGGAACATGCGACTTGCTTGTGCCTGCTGCACACATTAGAGTTTAGAATTGCAGATTTTGTGTTCTTAACATTTATTAATAGCTTCTTATAAAACTTCTTGTCTGGCTACTTATTTCATTAAATAATACAATGACAATATTGGAGCCCTCTTTCTGCTAGGGCTACCAACGGTCGAATGGGATCTCAAGCCCAGACTTGTGATTCTTCTTAGTTCTAACTGAAACCAAAGAACCATCGTACATAAGACCCGTGTGCACTCCTATTTACCATCGTGGCATCATTGTGCAGACCAGTACACATTCCCCGTCTTGTCAATTTTCAATCTTGGTTGTTCAACTTTCCGCTGCTTTCCCTGAACCAACCGCTGCCATCATTTGATAACCCGTGACATGATATTCTCTGAAAAATATAATTATAATAATTATACCTGCCATTGGCTTCCATGGAAATCTCGGGGCCTGCAACCCAAGAAAGTAGTTGTAGAAACATAAAACGGATGGTTGTCAATTCCAAAAAACAGGTCACCTTTAGTCTTCCTCATGCCTGGGTTGTCTTTTGTTTGGTCTGAAAACCAGAATACAGAAAGCATAAACGAAAGAACAAAAATGCTATACAGGCCGATGACTTGCAGGCTCGTAGTGCTCTGGCCTAGAACTCGGATAATGTATTTTTGAGTGGAGCTTCTCTCTGTTACCAGCTACTTTCCTCCACTGCAACGCAAGCACCGCTACAGAGATCGAAGGTATATTTTTAAAAAAACCAATCTCAACCATTAAAACCTTTCAATATCAGCCACTAAAACAATAGATTTGTGCTGCAAAGCGGGCATATAGTCTACCCCTATAACGAGTATGGCCGTTGGCAACGACATAAACTCTTCTGCACAATAAGTCAACATACATCTCTCCACGGGCGCGCGCACACATATGTATATATAAATAAATATGAACTGATAAAAAACAATTGCCTAAACAATTAAGCTTTTTCTCTTTTTTGCTGATAGTCTCAAGCTTTGGTCTCCAGCAGTGACCTCTGGATGTCACTAATTTCTCATATTGCTTCTTCAATTCCGTAGTATTGTAGAGCCCAGGCTCATCATCTGTAGAACCCTGGCTCACTGCATGGACGCGTTCATCGGTGTTAAGGCTTATGTACTCCATAATCTTTGTAAGAAACTCTGGGGAAACTCTGATCTGACGGCCACTACTCACACTGCTGCTTTATATCTCAAAAGGTTGGCAAAGAGCAGAAGCATGTTCGATAATGCGAAGGGGACCTGATACGCCACCAGTGGAATTAGATGGAGATGGTGGTGATATAAAAGAACCAATGCATAGCAGAGTTAACTCAGTCTGGAAAAACTGTTCGCACGAAAGGAAATACTTCTTGCCCACCTCCAATTCATCGTGCTCAGAAAGCACCAGCGTCTTCTTCCCGATGTAGAAAGAGCCTGAGTGACAGACTAAATGTTGAGGGAATTCCTTCATGATTTGGCTGGCACTCACTGTTTTATGAAGGATCAGAACATTGTCGTCTGAGCGAACCAGTTGAATAGTATTTTTCTTGCTATCCAACACCATGCAAGATGCATCATTGCCCATAATTTTTGCTTACTATCCCCAAAGAAGGATTTGAGAAATCAAGTGTTATTTAAATGGCAGAAGGATTTCAGAAATCCAGTATTGTTTAAATAGCAGAAGGATTTCAGAAATCAAGTGTTATTTCGAAGAACCTGAAGAAGGATGATAAAGATGGTCATAAAAATCCCAGAACCAGTCTAAATATGGTTTTTAACTTTGACTTGACTATGACTTCGACTTCATAACTTTTCTTGGAATTTAGGATGGAAAATTATATCGTACGCGCCAAAGCTGAGCAAGAATTGAAAGGTTGTGCAGGTAGAAACATAACGGGAACCAGTAATATAGTCACATTAGAAATACAATGGTCAAATTGGTAGGTGGTTGTGCCGAAGTTATATTTAGAGGGATGTTGCATCGTCACAGTGCGGAAAAAATGTAACCGTCAACATTTTTAAACATAATTATCAACATTCATTCAACCTTCCAAACATAGTGAAATTTAGTTTTCAATCAAATGCCAGAAAAGATCGGTCAACTGTGCCTACTTGGACCTTTGGCGTGACCTTAAGATAATGCAGTGCTCTAGTTTCGATGTTTGAATCCAAATTTACACTGTCTGTTTTTTATTTCCTCAATTCAAATTCACACTCGTCTGTTTTTTTTTTTTCAAATCAAATTCACAATCATTTGTATTTTTTTTAAGTTCAAATTTACATCACATGAACGCAGTCGAGATAAGTCGTCGAGGAAGGATGATGAGTACCATTGGTTCTCCAGTCCCTACCCTATCTGTGCAGAGACATCAAATTCAACATCTATGAGAAATACAATTTCCAGGGTTACAAATTTTCCTTGAACAATGCATCAGGCGCATGGCGAACCATCTGTCAAGGACAACCTTAGAGGTGAAAACTACACAAGGACATTCTAGCAAGGTAAAAAAAGACACATAGTGGAAGGAAAGGCCATGCCAACAACAAATTCCAGGGTTAAAGAAACACATCCAGGTGAAAGATAATCATTCATCCAAGGACTAATAATCAGAGGTAGATAGCTAAAAGGTGCGTCCTTCACTCATCATCCTTGCACAAAAAAACAAGGCATTGAGATCCATAGGTCTTTTAATGCTAAAGCGACGACCGAAGATCACAAATTTTCCTTGAACAATGCATCAGGCGCATGGCGAACCATCTGTCAAGGACAACCTTAGAGGTGAAAACTACACAAGGACATTCTAGCAAGGTAAAAAAAGACACATAGTGGAAGGAAAGGCCATGCCAACAACAAATTCCAGGGTTAAAGAAAAACACATCCAGGTGCAAGATAATCATTCATCCAAGGACTAATAATCAGAGGTAGATAGCTAAAAGGTGCGTCCTTCACTCATCATCCTTGCAATAAAACAAGGCATTGAGATCCATAGGTCTTTAATGCTAAGGCGACGACCACAGATCAGGCTCCCTCGCGCATCGCCAGTAAAGACCTGCAAGCTAGGGACGAAGGCAAAACACCTGAGGGTCACAAATACCACATGGTTGTCAAGCCGCTGCTGTGGAACTAAGACCATGGGAGCACAATCATTGAGCTAGCTAAGGGAAATACCATCAAATTTTAAAAATAATTCAGTTTACTTCTCCACTAAACACGGAGATCCAAGCATAAGTCCTAATACATTCTAAAATACAAAAATGAAGAGAGCGTACCATTGCATGTTCGCCTTCTCCGAGTGTCGTCTGTGTGCTCCATGCAACTCCCACTTCTAGTTGATGATACTTCATCGGTACCTTCCAGCCAATGCTAGGGGTACTCTTCTCCCCTTAACACCCCAAGACGCAAAAGGGCCACACACACTATCCAGAGAATTCGACTAGCTCTACCACAAGCAATGAAGCACATCTCTCCCAGCTCCGGCAACCTACTAAGTATATATTTTTGCAGCGTAACGTTATGAAATCAAAATATGATCTTTCATCCTTCTCCTTCCTTCATCTTATAGAGTTTTGAACTTCTTTTCTTTCCTAACATCTTATTTAATTAAATTTTTAAAATAAATTCCTAAAAATTCATTCCTCCATTATTTAATTTATTTAATTAATTAATTATCTTATTTCACTCACCTAGAGTTCTAGAATCACTCCTCAGGTCTCTAAATTCTTGCTGTGTCAAAGGTTTTCTCTATTATGCAATTGCTAATTAAGTTTAAAATTAGAAAGCTCTAAATGGTAGATTCTTTACCAAGTTGACCTCCCGCTTTTCCTCTTTAAGTTCTATCTTCTCCCCCTTTTGTGTTTACTCTATTTTCCTAGTTTCCTAATATTTTAGATTTTCCCCTCTCTTTTCCCATTTCCATTTAGAACTCAAAAAAGGCAGTGGAAATTAACCCCTTTCCCTTTCTTATTTAATTAGTATATTCTAAATTAAATGAGAAAATGGAAAAACAATTAATTCCCTTTTAAATTTTAATCCAATAGATTTTTTGAAACAATTAATTTCTTAATTCCTTTATGTCACAATATTTAACTAATAATTATTGTTCAAGTGGCTTTTATTTTTGTTAATATTATTATTATTATAAATAAATAAAAAATTATAGAGAGACAAAATTTCACCACTAGCATAGTTTAGACTTCTAAATCTTAAATTTTCAGATCGGGTGACATTTAATTAGGAATTTGTTTAAGAATAATTAACACGTCAGTTTTAAGGCCATCTAGGTCTATTCCTTCTAACATCAACAATGTGACATGCCCTTCAGATGCACTAGGTGCTCCAAGGTGCCACTCACCATTTGTTTCTTGCTGGAATGTGCTCTTCATGATGCACTACATGCTCCAAGGGTGCTACCGCCTCGGTCGACTTGGCAGGTAGATATCAATAACCTTTAGACTAACACTCCACCGTGAATCTCAGGGATATTAAGGGCCTCTAAGGAATAATGTCCTCGCCTTATTGGGCCTTTGTAATCATCGAGTGACCGGCTTAATGTGTCGCCATGGCATCGAGGTCCTTCTGAATCCAGGGGTAATTGTTAACCTACAATTCGAGACGACGAGAGTGCTAGTAGGTTATTGATGGTATGTTTCAGCATACTCTCTCAACATCTATGGTAGCTGCGCGACTCCCTTTACCCATATGTGAGTCTCGGGTCGGGAGCTATCGCCAACCCGCATCATCAACAAATCATGTCGAACATATCCATATCATATCATCTAATAAGATGCACCAATATCACAAGAAAACAATCAAACCTCAATGGTACACTCCTTGACTGAACCGAAGTCCAAGAGGTTCCATCAATGCCTCTCGCATCCTCAAGGTGCAAAACTCTACACACTCCGCAGAACCGGACCAATAGCACTTGTCTATGTCATCACAATGTGGTAAACAACATAATATCCACACCATAACGCATCATAACTGCAAAATCAAAAGTTTTATTAGCTGCATTAATCCATATTGTTTGGTAAGCAAGTGTCCAAAGAATAAGTTCATGAGGGCGCTAAAGTGGGATGTTACATACACCCTCTTCGTCTAAATTTCGCCCGGGTTTTATAGTATACATGCTTAATAAAGTGTACCACAAGATTACAAGGTTCATTCATCAAACAAAATTGAAATCATACATATCATATGCATCCTCCCGTCACGACAAGTGTGGAATATAATTGTCCCATCTGATCTTTACCTACTTCTATCATTCGGACGCCGAGTTGTTTTAACGCGATATCCAGATGCGATCGCTCACCGGTGAGCACCTCCTCGTCCGATAGCCTACAGCAAGGAACTCATGTCAATAACATGTGTAGGATCACTAATAATGTCTCAAAACAGATACAAAAAAAACATCGTGCATAAGTCTCAAAGAATTAGGTATGTCGTATAAGCCACGGGCCCCTTTCCTCATTAATCTCGAAGGCTCCATTAGAACCTAGGAGAGAATTCTATTCTTTCCAAACTTGATCAACTCTTATGTGGTTTAACCCATAAGAAGACTCAATCAGTTTATCTCCCATAACTACGGTTGACATGGTGCGCATAGACATAACTCTCCTTTCAATAATCATGTGCTTCTTTAATCATTTTCCTTATTGTTTGCATTTTCTTCCATTCTCGGATGGCTTATGGCTACTCAGGATGCTATCCTCGAGCCGCTCCAACTCAATGGTGTCCCACATAGTTTCTCGTAAAGGAACTCGAAAGGTGCATCTTAATGGTGCTTTGGTAAATTTTGTTGTGTTTAACCCACTAGCAGAAGAATTCTTCCCAATGCTTTGTTGGTCCATCATGTAAATGTGCAACATGTCCTCTAATTGTTCGCTCAGTTCTGGTCACTGCCTCTAGGTGATACGCATTAAAAGGCTTCTTTGAAACTCATCCAAAATCATCCGTAAAACATCGATCCTCGATCAGATATAATCCTCTTAGGCACGCCATGCAGCCTCACAATCTCACTGATGAAAACTCTAGCTATGTCAGGTGCCTGATACATCATGTGCATGGGGATAAAGTGAACACTCTTCGTCAGAGTCTCTACTACTACGAAAATCGAGTCATGTCTCCTTGCCGTCAATGGCAATCCAACAATAATATCCATCAAAATAATATCCGATTTCGATTCTGTAATAGCATGTGGTTGTGGTAATCCTGCTGGGTGTCTATGTTCATGTAAGGGGCCGAATAGATTTTTCATCATTTTATTTCATAAACTAAGACAGTAATTTCATAACAGTAACTTCCGTAACTTAAATTTTACAATGAATAATAAAAAAAATTCTAACATAATACAACAATGCATAATTTTATATAAATACCTAAGTCTGATGCTATTATCCCTCCTTTTGTCCCCAGCTTGCCTCCTTGATCGCTTTTGAACACTGCCCAAAACCATTCCTCCATGACAACTAGGTAGCTCCCTAGCTCCAGGATATCAACGAATATCTTGTCCCCCGTGCCCAAAACCCCCAACAACTCTGGTGCACTGTATCAATCCTACTCCACAACTTCACTCTCTCCACAAATCCAGAGCTCCCCCAAAATTCCCCCAAACCTACGTAGCCTCCTCTCTCGTCCAACTCCTTCCCTTCCTTATCCCTCCTTC
>SNQJ01S0147381.1:9027-23761 GCA_010110895.2 Picea sitchensis
AAGTATCTGAATTATGTTTTTATCACATTTGGCATGACTGTGCTGTTTATGTATCATGTTTTCCGCTGTGTAAATGAGTAACTGTTGAATGCTATGGCTTGTTTAATTGTAGTAGTAACTTATATATTTTACTCTGAGAATTATGTGTGTTTAATTGTGTTAAATGCATGTGGTTATAATTCCTGTACGAATTATGTAAACATTCATGTATAGAATGGTAACTGAGAGGTTGAAAACCTCGGTAGTGTAAAAGGGTACACTACAGTATTGGACAACTGTACTTTCTATTTTTGTCTTGCTTGAGCCTATTTAGCTCAACTATTTCCCTTTACATTGTAAATTTGTTTTTTGCACTCTTCTTCATACATTCCAATATACTGTTTTTTGTTCTATCTTTCTCTCTGCATTTCTTGCTTTAGAATTTATCAGTCCTCTCTAATGCAGATTGAGAAAATGCTTAAGCCACATTCTACAACAACAAATCCCGAGTTGCATATTCAAAACCCTAGATTGACTATTGTGACACAGTCGTGCTTCAGGTGACAGATCCTGCCTTTATCGCTCTAGTTTCATTTCATTTAGGGGATTACTTTTTAATTTATTCAAACTGCCAAACCCTATGTCGATGGTTTGTAATTTTTTTAGCCCCAATTCAAACCCCATGTGGGGTTTTCATTTTTTTTTTAATAGTATTCACGGATTCTTTTGGGTTTTGAAAGTACGTATTTTGGTTTGGATATATTGACTTTCACGGGTCAAGGTAAAAATTATTTAATTTATGATGAGCATTCACAGTATGGAAGTGGGTTGATTTCATTTATTTTACTTTTTTTCTTTATAGAGGAATTTCTGATTTTCCATGGGAGACGGAGGATTTGCCTCCATGGCGTCGCGGCATGTTATAAAACATTTCTCAACCTCTGAGCCCTTTTGTGGGAGAAATACTATAAAGTTATGCAAAGTTCTCAGATGAGGAGCTTCAAGAAGATAACAAGAATATTAGCAACTCACAGAGTGTTAAGGAAGGGAGCAGTGCAGAATAATTCTCAAAGTCACAGGGTGATGGTGCTAGTGTTATTGCTACTACTTCTACTAATGTTGTTTTTTTTTTATTTTTGAGCATGTAGATAGGCTAAAGAGATCCTCGAGGTGGGATGTTGCTAAAGAGAATGATGTGAATTCAAGGATCAACTAAAATGAATTGGGATTAGGACTAGGATTGCATAAGAATGATGGTGGAGATGAAAGGTATTCCACTGGAAGTGTGCAATAGGATAAATTGGGAATAACAGAGAATGCTTGAGGCCTAGATATTTAACTACTTAGACAATTTGCGTTACCCAAATAGAAAAAACAAAATCAAAATCTCTTACATTTGTTTTCACGTACACACAAAGTTTTGTCTTATGCTCTTAACACAGAGTTACTGCTACCAAGGTTTGTCTTACGCTCTTAACATAGAGTTACTGCTACCATACATATCCAAATGGAATTGACAGTAAGTCCACATGCAACGAAACACATGATACATTTAAATAAACACAAACATGCATAACATACATAATTAAGCACATAAATGATACTTATCTTTTAACTGGAGTAAAACCACCAACTGCATGTAGACCTTCCACGAACCTCCCAACCTTGGACCACACTGCTCATCACGCTTAGCAGTGGGTCACCCCCGAGCTGGGACTAAGCTCCACCCAAGCAAGCGAATCCTAGACTAGGCTGAGGTTACAAGAAACTTCACAGTACAACTGGAAGGATTCTCTCCAGGAGCCTTCTTACGCCCACTACTCATAGACTCTCATTCCCCACATGCCTGTTCCACCCCAGGAATTTGCACCTTCACTATTCCATAGTCCATCAGATGCCTTAATTCCCCTCTCAGGGTCTCGCCAATAGGCCGGATTAGGAATTCTCAGAGCTTCGTAGCTGGTGTTGGACTCTCTCTAAGAGAAAAACACTTCCCAAAAAATTCTCTCACCTAGAGAGAACTTCTGACTAGCTTGACAACCTGCCTCTCCAACCACGAGCCTGACAACCTGCTTCTTCAAAAACTTCCACTGAGTTCCAGCAAAATGAGGACAACAACAATAGTTCAATACAGCTCAGGAAAAAGGAAGGAACCAACCCAAAAACGGTTAAGGTACGAACTCAGTTTTGGCTAGTGCAGACATGTTGGTTTCACAAGATAACACAGGTCTGCTTTTCCCTCCCATTGAGTGGTTTCTCAGATGTGCGTGGATATGCAGAGGTTGATCGTAAAGGCCCAACAGATTACATAATGGATGAGGAATGGAAAGAAAACCCCTAGCATGGTTTGACTCTTTCGTTTTAACTACATGTGCCTAGGTCGACACCTGTCTTTCTGGAGCTACATGCAATCCATTTAGCATGCATTCCCTTTCCAGGAACTTAGGATAAGACTGCTCATGTCTTTAATGCCCCCGTGTCAGGCCATCAACCAACCCACTGGTTGGGCAGACACTACTTTGTAGAACAACACCATTTTATGCTTAATTAATAACATACATTTAAAATAGGTTAAACACATTTAAACTTAGAGTCAACACAAAATTACTGCTGACATAAATAATCCATGGAATTAACATTAATTCATATGCACAACAGAATAAATGATAAATATAAATACACAAACATGCAAAACATAATTAAAACATCATCTGGTACTTATCTTTGAAACAGTGGTAATTCCACCAACCACGCGTAGGCCTTCCACGAACCTCCCAGCCTTAGACCACATTGTTCATCAAGCTCAACAGTGGGTCACCCCCGAGCTGGGACTAAGCTCCACCCCAAGGTAAGGAATCCTAGGCTAGGCTGAGGTTACAGGGAAAACAACACAGAATGACTGGAAGGATTCTTCCTAGGATGCCTTCTTACACCCACTACTCCCGGAATCTCATTCCCCACATGCTTGTTCCACCCGAGAGTATACACCTTCACAAGCACAGTCCATCGGTGCTACACCTCCCACTCTGGGTCTCAGCAACAGGTCAGATCAGGAAGTCTCAGAGCCCAAAGCTAGTGCTGGACACTCTCTGGAAGAAACCACTTCCCAACAAACTCTCTCACCTGGAGAGAGTTGCTCGTAGGCCTGACAACCTGCCTCTTCCAACAAAAATCACCTCCCTCACCTAGAGAGAGATTACACACAGAATAAGAAATAAATCACACTGGCCAGTAAGCCATATGCAGTCCAGCACTGCATGGCCACAACAACCAACTGGGAAAACAAACACGAGCTTCCCAAACAGGCTCAACAATCACGAAATAGACTCACGGATTTGGTTTCAGGATTGCACACGGTGTATAGAGATCCCACACACAGGCTCAAAACTGTTCTGACAAGGAATGTACCATCTTCCTTAGGAATCAACATAGGGTTTTGGCTTTCAGGGAGGCAAGGTTCAGAAGATGCACGAGGTCTCTTGCAGAGGTCAGACCGATTCATGCTCAAACGGTCGTATAGAATGGAGGAACCCCCCCACCACAACTCATCGCAGTTGTTTTATTTGCATGGGCTTGGGTTGACACTTGTCACCCGTGAAGCTGCATGCTTCCATCAGCATGCATTCCTCCCACCATTTGGAAGTCACATGTCATTCCAAAAGAACTTAGGATAAAAGCATATTACTCACATGGTATTTTTGGAATAATATTAAAATATTATTCCCAAGGACTTAAGCCCCTAGGATTAACCCCTAGGCCCAACACTTTAGCCCCTCTTCCCACCTTCCAGCCCCTAATACATTACCCACTCTATGGAATCTTAGTCCCCCATCACTCATTCATCGTGGTCGTTCTGCACGTGGCGGTGTTTATATTTTATTAATGTTCTGCATTGATACATGTACAAAATCAGGCTCTTAGCCTTCAACCCTTAGGCTCTTTGGCCTAACAATCACATAAGGCCACCAGTTTATAAAAACTTGGCTCACCAGCCTATAAAAAATATTTACAATTCATTTCATAACCAAGATTTACAATAGGTCTCGGCCTTGGGGACATTACAATCCCCCTCCCCTTATTTTTGCACTGTCCTTAGTGCAAATTTACACAACATCTGCAACCTTATCAAAATTTTCAAAAAGATGTGGGTGCTCTATCCACAGAACATCTTCATGCTCCCATGTTGAGTTCTTAGGACCATACCAGGTCCACTGGACCTTTACAAGATTTATAGATTGATTCCAGAGTTGTTTTATTTTCCTATCCAATATGCACACAGGATGCACTTGCAGGACACCTTCTGGTTCCACCTGGTTCATATTCCAATCGATAACATGATTAGCATCAGGTATATATTTCTTAAGCAATGAAACATGAACCACATTATGTACAGTCATAGATGCAGTTAATGCAAGCATGTATACAACTGGCCCAATCCTTTCCAGGATTTCAAATGGCCCACAAAATCTTGTTGCCAACTTGACGCAACTTCCCAGCTTCAGGGAACTCCTGTTAGTTTTCACTTTCAGGAAAACATGATCACCCACTTTGAATTCTTGGTGGTTTCTATTCTTATCAGCATAACTTTTCTGCCTGTCTTGGGCAACTTTCAAATTCTATTTAATTTTTATCATTTGGTCCTCCATCTCCTTGAGCAGCTTTGGCCCAACTACTTCTCTGTCAGCTGGATTATCCCAGCTCAGTAGAGTGTTGCACTTTCTTCCATAAAGTTCTTCAAATGGGCTCATCTTCAACGATGCATGATACCCATTATTGTAGGCGAATTCTACCAAATGCAGGTAGTCTTCCCATCTTGATGGTTTGTCCATCATGTACATTCTCAACATGTCCTCTATTACTCTGTTCACCCTCTCTGTCTGTCCATCAGACTCGGGATGATAAGCTGTACTAAAGTTCAGTTTTGTTCCGAATCCTTTGAACAATCCTTTCCAAAAATTCGAGGTGAATTTTGGGTCTCTATCAGACACAATCGTTTTAGGAATTTTGTTCAATTGTGACACTTCCTTTAAGAAGATATCAACAACATTTTCTACCTTGTGGGTGGTTTTTAGTGGAATAAAATGGGTATATTTTGTAAGCTTGTCCACCACAACCATGATCAAATCATGCTGCTTGCTCGTTCTGGGCAATCCTGTAATAAAACCCATGGTCACCACTTCCCACTTCCACTGAGGAATGGGCAAAGGCTGCAACAACCTCATTGGGTGCCTATGCTCATCCTTAACTTTCTGGCACTCCATACATCTGGTGATGTATTCAACGATCTCTCTCTTCATACCCAGCCAAAAGTAATATCTCTTGACTACTGCCACAGTCTTCTGATATCCAGGGTGTCCAGTGTAAGTCACATTATGCATTTCTTTTAGAATCGGAAGTTTCAATTCCTAGACATTGGGTATATACACTCTATTTTTATACAGAAGTATTCCATCAGCTCCCAAGATGTAATTTCCCCTTTTCTGTGGTCTCTCGCTCTGCTGTAGCTTTACTACCAAGTCTCTGTACTGCAAATCTGCATTTGCAGCTTCCAAAATTCTATCTTTAATATCGGTCCTGTACATGTTAATGGCTGTAGCATGTAATTCATGCACCTTTCTACTGNTCCAAGGTGTAATTTTCCTCTTTCTGTGGGCTCTCACTCTGCTGTAGCTTTGCTACCAAGTCTCTGTACTGCAAATCTGCATTTGCAGCTTCCAAAATTCTATCCTTAATATCAGTCCTATACATGCTAATGGTTGTAGCATGTAATTCATGCACCCTCCTGCTGAGTGCATTAGCCACTTTGTTTTCCTTCCCTTTGATATGTTTGATATCAAAGTCGTATTCACACAGAAATTCCAGCCACCTACTTTGTCTAGCATTTAAGGTTGGCTGATCAAACAAGTATTTCAAACCGTTATGGTCTGTTCTGATTTCAAACCTCCTTCCCATGAGGTAATGTCTCCATTTCCTCAGAGCATGAACGATTGCTGCCAACTCCAAATAGTGAGTGGCATAATTCTTTTCATGATCTTTCAACTTCCTGGACTCATAACAAATTACAAATTCATCTTGGCTGAGAAATCCTCCCAACCCTTCCTTACACACATCTGTGCAAACCACAAAATTCATATTTGGAACTGCAATTCTCAAGATTGGAGCATTGGTTAGCAGTTGCTTCAATCACTGGAAACTATTCTCACACTCTTCAGTCCACTGGAACTTTTTCTCCTTCCTTTGCAAGGAAGTGATAGGATGAGCTATCTTTGAGAACCCTGCTATAAACCTTCTGTAATAGTCCACTAGACCCATAAAGGATATAACTTCCACCATATTCCTTGGTGCTGACCATTCTTGGATGGCCTCAACTTTCTTAGGATCCACAACAATCCCTTCTTCTGAAATAATGTGCCCCAAGTAATGGATCTGCCTTTGGTAAAATGAGCATTTGCTCAATTTGGCATACAATTGGTGTTCTCTCAACACTTACAACACGAGTCTCAGGTGTTGTTCATGCTCTTCCTTTGACTTGGAATACACCAAGATGTCATCCAGGAAGACTATGACAAACTTGTCTAAATAGTCCCTGAATACACCATTCATCAAGCACATAAAAACAACAAGTGCGTTTGACAGTCCAAACGACACCACTGTGAACTCGTAATGATCATACCTTGTTCTAAAGGCGGTCTTGTTGATGCCCTCATCCTTTATTCTTACCTGGTGATATCTCGATCTGAGATCTATCTTCGAAAATATTTTTGCACCCTTCAACTAATCAAAAAGATCATCGATCCTCGGCAGAGGATACTTGTTCTTGATAGTTACCTTGTTCAACTGTCAGAAATCAACGCACAACCCCAATGTCCCATCCTTCTTCTTCACGAACAGGACCGGGGCACCCTAAGGTGACACGCTGGGATGAATGTGCCCCTTCTTTAGAAGCTCTTCAAGCTGCAATTGCAACTCTTTTAGCTCTGGCGTGCTCATTCTATAAGGAGATTTTGACACTGGAGTTGCTCCAGGCATAAAATTTATAGAAAAATAGATGTCTCTCTTCGTAGGTAGTCCAGGTACCTCCTGAAATACATCTTCAGACTCTGTAAGTATTCCATGGTCTCCAATCTTTGGGACTTCATCTCTGGATGCTTCTTCCACACAGGCTGCAAATAATTGACAACCTTTTCTGTAACACTTCTTCAGCTGCATTGCTAAGATTTCTCTAACCACCATAGCTTTGGGAATCCCTTGGACTATTTTTCGATTCCCTTTCTCATCCAGGCATGTAAACTTCTTGTTACGACATTCCATAAGGGCATGGTTCTGGTCCAACCAGTCCATCCCAATTAATCAGTCATAAGAGCCTAAAGGCAGAATATTCAATTCAGCCTTTGTGCTCAATCCTTTCATGTCCACAGGACATGACTTCACCAACTCAACGACTTTCCTCTTGGTTCCTGTAGCCAACTATACTAACCAAGAATTTTCGTGTTTGCTTCTTGATAAATGCAAACTTTCCACCACCCTGGGATCTACATAACTATGGCTAGCCCCTGAATCGATTAAAATAATAAATGTTCGGTTGTTAATCATACCTTCCACTTCGATCATGTGCGATTGAAATTTTGCTTGCTTGTTTTCCAGGTCTGTGTAGATCCTTGGCATTATGCTGCCCATATCCTCCAATGTTTCAGCTTGCTGAACATTATGAATAGTTCTTGCTTTGCCATTTTTATGAGGACAATCTTTGTATTTGTGGTTCCCTTTACAGCCCCAACACTGAATGGGCGTTTGTAGTTGTCTTTGTTCCCCCACTTCAGCCATTCTCAGCTCTCTAAATGATAGATTTCCTTGAGGACTATTTTTGAAAAAGAGAGGTTTGTTTCCCTTCTACCTCTGTTCCTTCTTAAACTTCCTCTGGTCATCCCAAACCTTCCGAAAAGGAGGATTTTTTCTTTGCTGTTCATATAAGCATTTATCCCTTCTTATTGTTTCTTCCATAGTCTTAGGATCATCATACTGAACCTTGTCACCAATGGCAGGTGGTAGTCTACTCAGATACCTCTGAATCTTGACAGCCTCATCTTTGATGAATGGAACATACTTCAGTAGTTCCAAGAAACTTCATTTCTATTCCTCAATGGTCATGCTGCTTAGCTTGAGTTCGAAGAACTCCTTCATCTTTCTGTCATAGTATCTTTTAGTCAGGTATTTCTTCTCGAAATATCCATTGAACTCCTTCCAAGTGACATCCTTCTCTCTGATGTACTGGACTTGCACAAACTGATCCCATGGATGCTTTTCCTTTCAATTGATACATCGCAATTCTTCCTTCTGCATGAATGGAGTAATTCTGCAGTTGGAAATATTTCCTCATGCCAATCAACCGTGCTTCAACATCTTCCTCCTTATGTTCTCCATCGAACGTTGGAGGCTTGATCTTGTTCATCTCCCCCTTCAATTCATCCACTCCAGATATTTGGTGTTTTCTGGTAGGGGACGGGCTTGAAATACTATGTGCTTCCCTACTGGAATGTTTTGGGCAGTGATGATGATGTTTGCTACCACTCCTCGATCTTCTTTTTCTCTTAGGGGTCCTATGACTCCCTGTTTTGCTTGTGTCACTCTCCTTTATCAATTTCCTTTCTATTCTTTCTAGGATCTTCAACATCTTTAAGTTGAATTCACCCTGCCTATCCCTAACTTTCACGAGCTTTCATCTATCAACTCGGTGAGCCTGGGAATCTCTCTGCAATCCTTTGATGATTTTCATTATATGTCCTTCCTTATCCAATTCTCTTCCGTGCCCATTGGATTTCGATCCTTTGACTCCCAAGTTGACATCCTTTCCTACCCTTTCATCCTCATTTTCGAAGACAATCTGCACCTCTTCCATTTCTATACTCAGCTGTCCTGACACTCGTTGAACTCTGCACACACAACATGCAGTCAACCTAAGTTTGTTAGGCCTTAAACCCTTAATAAAAACCACAACATTCATTAACTAACGTGAATGAGAAAGACATTTCAAATTCACTAAGTTTTCTGAGCCCTGCTTGGATTTGCAAATTTTCGGGACTTCGGGACTTCGGTTTTCAGGGTTTTTGTCCATGAGGATCCAACAGTTAAATCCTCGACAATTCTTGTGTCCTTCGAAAATTTCAGGATTTCGAAACTTCAATGTTTCGGATTTCGTGGTTTTTGGTCCCCAGAGGTTCTCGCACTCGCTTCCCTCTTCAACTCCCAACTCTTGAACTTCCAATGTCTCTTCCCCTGGGCCCACATCACAGTTGTTGCCAATCCTGGTAGGGATTTTGGGACTCGGCACTTTGGGTTTTCGGGTCTTTGGTACCCTAGAGTTCATGATGTAGTGACTCCCAACCCCATGTCACTCCAACTCCCAAATTTTGAAATTCTGATTTTCTTTACTCTCTGGGCCCACAACACAGTTGTCACCCCTAACCACGGTGGTGCATGGTACGTTCAGGAGGGTCCACGTCACCTTCGGTGACATCATCAGGTCCCACCATTCTCACTTGTCTTCTTGACTCACTAGCACGTGGTACACACCCATGTGTCCACGTCCATTCCAAGGAAATCCAATGGGTAGACTTCTCTCAGATCTACGATGCAGATCTTTTCTGCGTTTCAGGATTTCAGGGTTTTGAGTTTTCGGTAACCAGGAGTTCATGATGTAGCGACTCCAAGTCTCTCGTCATTTCAATCCTCAAATTTCAAAATGATCCAATGGTCCAAGCTCCTCTCCTATGATCTACAGTGCAAATCATTTCAGGATTTTGGGTTTCACTATTTCATGACTTGTGAAAACAGGGTTCTTCCCCTTTGGTTTACCAGGTGCCAAAATGTCATCTGGCAGCCATGTGCCCCCCAATGGATGGTCCCAACGAATTCAGGATTTTGTGTATCGTGATTTCCAAGTTCCTGTGCAACTCGAAAGGGTTTTTAAACCTTGTGCACATTTTCTAGATCTGACGGTCACGAGGGTTCTCCTTTTCCCCGAATAGATCCTACAACTCCAACACTTCTGGTGTGGAGTCCTCTCTCCCTGTGGCCAGATGCCACCCCGGTTGTGGTTTCATAAAATTGCTACACCTCCTAAGCTTGGTAACATGGTCAAGTAACTGCTTGACACTCAGGAGCATTCAAAGGTTCAAAATTGGTCCTCCAGACACAATTTCTCCTCAAACCCTCAGTCCAAAGACCACTCAACTGGCCCATCTAGGATCAGCGTAAAAACCTTGGTTTTGATACCAAACTGTAACACCCCTGTGCCGGGCCGTCATCCAACCCGCTGGTCGGGCATACGCTACTTTGCGGAACAACATCATTTTATGCTTAATTAATAACATACATTTAAAACAGGTTAAAAACATTTAAACTCAGAGTCAACACAAAATTACTGCTGACATAAATAATCCATGGAATCAACATTAACTCATATGCACAACAAAATACATGATAAATATAAATACACAGACATGCAAAACATAATTAAAACATCATCTGGTACTTATCTTTGAAACGATGGTAATTCCACTAACCACGTGCAGACCTTCCACGAACCTCCCAACCTTAGACCATGTTGCTCATCAAGATCAACGGTGGGTCACCCACAAGCTGGGACTAAGATCCACCCGAAGGTAAGGAATTCTAGGCTAGGCTGAGGTTACAGGGAAAACAACATAGAATGATTGGAAGGATTCTTCCCAGGATGCCTTCTTATGCCCATTACTCCCGGACTCTCATTCCCCACATGCATGTTTTGCCCGATAGTATACACCTTCACAAGCACAGTCCATCGGTGCTACACCTCCATATCTAGGTCTCAACAACAGGCCAGATAAGGAATACTCAGAGCCCGAAGCTGGTGCTGGACACTCTCTGGAAGAAACCACTTCCCAGCAAACTCTCTCACCTGGAGAGAGTTTCTCGCATGCTTGACAACCTGCCTCTTCCAACAACAATCACCTCCCTCACATGGAGAGAGATTACACACAGAATAAGAAAGAACTTAGAGTGGCCAATAAGCCACACGCAGTCCAGCACTGCGTGACCACAACAACCAACTGGGAAAACAGACACTGGCTTCCCAAACAGGCTCAACAATCACGAAATAGACTCACGGATTTGGCTTCGATATTGCACAAGGTGTATAGAGATCCCACACACAGGATCAAAACTATTTAAGCAAGGAATGTACCAGATTCCTTAGGAATCAACACAGGCTTTAGGCTTTTAGGGATGCATGGTTCAAAATATGCATGAGGTCTCTTATAGAGGTCAGACCGGTTCATGCTCAGACGATCGCGTAGAATGGAGGAGCCCACCCACCACGGCTCATCTTAGCCGTTTTATTTGCATGGGCTTGGGTTGACACTTATCACCCGTGAAGCTACATGCATCCATCAGCGTGCATTCCTCCCACCATTTGGAAGTCACATGTCATTCCAAAAGAAGTTAGGATAAAAACATATTACTCACATGGTCTTTTTGGAATAATATTAAAATATTATTCCCAAGGACTTAAGCCCCTAGGCTTAACCTCTAGGCCCAACACTTTATCCCCTCTTCCCAACTTCCAGCCCCTAATCCCTTACCCACTCTATGGAAGCTTAGTCCCCCATCACTCATTCATTGTGGTTAGTCTACACGCAGCAACGTTTATATTTTATTAATGTTCTGCATTGATACATGTACAAAATCAGGCTCTTGGCCTCCAACCCTTAGGCTCTCTAGCCTAACAATCACATAAGCTCACCAGCCTATAAAACATATTTACAATTCATTTCATAACCAAGATTTACAACAGGGCTCGGCCTTGGGGACATTACAATGTCCACCTTAGCCTTTAGGAATTAATAATAAAATATTATTCCTTTAGAGGTAAGCCACCTAGATTATCCCCTAGGCCCAAATACTTATCCCCCTCTCTTACCCTACCTAGTGGAATATTAGTCCCGCATCACTCTTTCTTCATGGTTGGTCTACACGCAATGATGTTTATATTTTATTAATGATCTGCATAATTACATATACAAAAATCAGGATCATGGCCTTAAGCATCTAGGCTCTCTGAAATATAACACATAAGCTTACCATATTATATTTGCTCATCCCACTAGCATACAAAACATATTTACAATTCATAAATACAACTGGGGCTCGTCCTTGGGGATATTACAATCCCCTCCCCTTATTTTTGCATTGTCCTCAATGCAATCTTATTTACACAACATCAACAAGATTTTCAAAAACTTCAAAAAGATGTGGGTATTCTATCCACATAGCATCCTCATGCTCCCATGTCGCGTCCTTAGGACCGTACCAGGTCCAATGGACCTTTACAATCCCTATAACTTGATTCCATAGGTGTTTTCTCCTCTGGTCCAATATGCGCACGTATGCACTTGCAAGACACCTTCTTGCTCCACCTAAATCACATTCCAATCAATCACATGATTATGATTAGGTATATATTTTTTAAGCAATGAAACATGAAACACATTATGCACAGTCATGGATGCAGACAATGCAAGCATATATGCAACTAGTCCAATTCTTTCTAGGATTTCAAATGGCCCACAATATCTGGCTACCAACTTGGAACAATTTCCCAGCTTCAGGGAACTTTTGTTGGCTTTCACTTTCAAAAAAACATGATCACCCACTTTAAACTCCTTGTGGGTTCTGTTCTTATCAGCATAAATTTTCTACATGTCTTGGGTAGCCTTTAAATTTTGCTTAATTTTTAGCATTTTATCTTTTATTTCCTTGATAAACTCTAGTCCAACCACTGCCCTATCAACTGTGTTATCCCATCTTACTGGGGTGTTGCACTTTCTGCCATAAAGTGTTTCAAACGGGCTCATCTTTAGTGATGTTTGATACCCATTGTTGTAAGCAAATTCTACCAAGTGTAGGTAGTCTTCCCATTTAGATGGTTTGTCCATCACATGCATCCTTATCATATCTTCTATCACTTGGTTCACCCTCTCTGTCTGCCCATCAGACTCAAGATGGTAAGCAATGTTGAAGTTCAGATTCGTTCTGAACCCCTTGAATAACCCTTTCCAGATCTTTGAGGTAAATTTTGGGTCTCTGCCAGAAACAATTATCTTGGGGATACTATGCAATCGTGCTACTTCTCTCATATAGATATCGACAACATTATTTTCCTTGTGAGTACTCTTCAATGGAATAAAATAGGTAGCTTTCGTAAGCTTATCCACCACCACCATGATTGAATCATGTTGCTTGTTAGTTCTGGGCAATCCTGTGATGAAATCCATTGTCACTACCTCCCACTTCCACTCAGGAATGGGTAAGGGATGTAGCAACCCTGCTGGATGCCTATGTTCATATTTGACCTTCTGGTACTCCATACATCTAGTGATGTATTATGCAATTTACTTCTTCATGCCTTGCCAAAAGTAATGGCTCTTGACCAGTGCCACTATTTTCTGATATCCAGGGTGCCCAACATAAGGCACATTATGCATTTCTTTCAAAATCATAATTCTCAATTCCTGGGAATTAGGTACATAAACTCTCTTTTTGTACAGGAGTGTTCCATCAGCTTCCAATTTATAATATTCCACTTTCTATAGCATCTTACATTGCTATAGATTTGGCACCAATTCCATGTACTGCAAATCTACATTTGCAACTTCCAAAATTCTTCCTTTAATATCATTTTGATACATGTTAATGGTCGTAGCATGTAGTTCATGCACTCTCCTGCTGAGTGCATCAACCACTTTGTTCTCCTTTCCTTTGATATGCTTGATATCAAAGTCATACTCACAAAGGAATTCCAACCATCTACTCTGCCTAGCATTCAAGGTTGGATGATCAAAAATATACTTCAATCCATTATGGTCCATCCTCAGTTCAAACCTCCTTCTCATGAGGTAGTGCCTCCATTTCTTCAGGGCATGTACTATGGTTGCCAACTCCAAATCATGACTTGCATAGCTATTTTCATGATCTTTCAATATCCTAGACTCATAACATATTACAAACCCATTTTGACTAAGGAATCGTCCCAATGCTTCTTTGCATGCATTTGTACACACTACAAAATCTTCATTCGGATCTGCAATCCTCAGGATTGGAGCACTGGTTAATATCTTCTTCAATTGCTGGAAGTTTCTCTCGCATTTTTCTGTCCATTGAAATTTTTCTCCTTCCTTTGCAAGGAAGTGATGGGGTGAGATATCCTTGAGAACCCTACAATGAAGCATTTGTAATAACTAGCTAGACCCATAAAGGATCTGACTTCTGACACATTATTCGGTGTTGACCATTCTCTAATGGCTTCTATCTTCTCAGGATCCAGGACTATCCCATCCTTTGAAATGATATGTCCCAAGTAATGGATCTGCTTTTGATAAAATGAGCACTTGCTTAGTTTAGCATATAGTTGGTGCTCTCTTAGCACCTGCAACACCATCTTTAGATGATGTTAATGCTCTTTCTCCGACTTGGAATACACTAGGATGTCATCCAAAAAGACTATGACAAGTGTTTCTAGATATTCTTTGAATACACCAATCATTAAACACATGAAAATAGTGGATGCATTTGATAACCCAAATAGTACCACTGTGAATTCATAATGACGATACCTTGTTCTGAAGGTGGTCTTGCTAATGTCTTTATCCTTTATCCTTACTTGGTGATATCCTGACCTCAGATATATTTTTGAAAATATCTTGACATCCTTCAACTGATC
>SNQJ01S0147382.1:1070-23761 GCA_010110895.2 Picea sitchensis
CCTCCTTTTACCCCACTTAAATGTTCAAGTACAAGATGATTCAAAATGAAAATGTCTCCTTGGTATATATAGGAGACTAGGAGGTATAATTACAACTAATGGCTTAAAGCCGACATAAATAAAATAAGATTACTAATCTAATATTCCCCAATTAAGGGGTAATAAATAACATTACTAATCTAATATGCCCCAATTAAGGGGTAATGAGCCAATATTAGGGCTTAACATATATTGTCCGAGATCTTGGGTGGTGGGTGACTGAAAATAGTGACATGCAGAGGCACCGTCACCCAGTTGAAGATTTCATATACAAAATTTGTCGCTTTGTTTTCCCATAATTTTGAATGATAGACATGTATGGGCTCGTCTTCTGTGAGATTCCAACTCCAACTCATTAAGGGAAATGGTGTTAAAAAACAAACGACGTCCATAATGTATGCAGACATAAAAAATGAAACAACTTTTCAGCTTTCTTTCTGCACCTGGTACTCTGTGACCCGACTGGTTAGGCTGTCAGACAACATCTTCGCCCTGTCAAAGGAACGACCTTCGGCGACTCGAAACATTAGAGGTACCCATAAAAGAAATAAATGTGAGGTGTCCTCTCTCCCGTATAATCTGCATGTCATCATGGCTACATACTTGTACTACGGTTCTAAAGAAGTTATTGAGTATACACCATGACTGTCTGCCATGAACTTCGCAGAGCATGAAACCCAATCTTTTATTAAGCTAGACATGGTTTTATCATACTTCACACATTCCTTCTGTTTGAATTCGTCTAAGAATTCGGCACCATATGTAAAGTTGGACGTTGTGGGCAACTTATACATGGCTTGCAGATGTTCAGGCATGAACGTTCCGATGGTGACCTTCTGCTCATTCATGATGGTTCTGGTTGGTATGTCCACATGGTCTAATTCCCATTGGACCATATCATAATATAGCAATAGTCGTGGCCTAGCTGCTACTTTGTGCATTTCGGATTGGTTGACGATCTTATACTTGGTGGTTATATCATCTTTTTCATTGTCGCTGGTATCATCAGAGTAATCCACCAATTCAGCCTGCAGAACATCGGAAACGAAAGACCAGTTTGGGACAGAGTCGACACTTCGAGGTGAAGTATTAGCAATGTTGTTCGAGCCTTGTCCCGAAACCTCAACACTGGCTTTTGATGCTTTTCGCTGGGCCATGACGGGAGATCTTGGTTTAGCTCTTCTGCAATAAAAATGCGTATACATACAGAAGTCAGCTCATCGAGAAAATGTGCTCTACGTAATGTAGAAATGAATTTTCTATAATGCATAACCACCCTTATATATATTCGAAAAACTCGGTACCTTTCAGAACAGGTCTGTCAAATCATGTTTTAGAAATAAATTTTTCCATAAAAATCCGATCCGTATTCATCGATTTGCCCTATTTCCTCATTAATGTCATAAATTTTGGCGGTTTGAAATGTCATCTAGCATATGGAAGGAAAAGGCTACCTCGTAAAGCGTGGAAGCATCAAAACATGCGATATGTATTGCGTTAGCTTAATTAATCCATCTTTACCAACGTTAATTAATCTTTCGCCACTCGTTGTATCGAGAATTTTTCTTTAACCTTTTGAAACTCTAACCCCCGAAATTGCGATGATTGATTTTGATTAATAAAAACATAATTATGAATAGGATCTTAATTAATTCGATAATTATTTATATTCTCCGTATCGCAACTCGGAGCTTCAAAGCTGAGTTTCCGGGAAGTTTGCATGTCGATCTGCGAAACCGCGTGATAATATGATTTAATTAAAAGGGAGGATAAACTCGGATTAAGTGATTATTTAATTATGTTCATACCCTTATCGTGATTTCGTGAGTCAGGGTTTAGACAACATAACTTTTTAAAAAAGAAAACGTCGAGTGGCGAATTGCCGACAGAAGGTTACCATGGTTTAGCTTTTACTTTTAACCTTGACACGGGTTACTAAAATAAGGACTTCGTGTTCTCAGCTATCGGGGCTATGACAATAAACTTTTGGGTTTGGTGAACGTCGAGGTGAGAAAACCCTATGACGTTTAATCATGGTTTAGGGAAAACTTTATTCTCGTTACTGCCCTGGGTGAAAACTAAAACAATTTCGTTGTTTCGTTGCTCAGGATGTGTGAACTACGTGATTTATAGCATCTGACCTAGGAGATCCTGAGGTAGAACAAAAAGAGGAAACATTTTTACGAAAGGTAGGACTCGCCTCGAGAGTACAATAATCATCATTGTTTGCGTGATAAAGCTTCGGAGATTTTGAAACCATAGACGGAAAATACGAAAACCATCTTTCAATTTTGAGCATTAAAAATGAAATTTGTGGCAGGCTAGAAAAACAAAGGCGGCTCCAACACAAAGTATCACAATTTGAGTCTACACAGGGTTGACACATACTAGCATCATGACAACTCTAGAACTTAGAAGAAATAATGTAAATGGTTGTGATTTAGTGAGGCTTGAGCCATAGGGCTTGAATTTGGTAAACACAAACCCAACAATCAGAGCATCCTTTGAACAAGTGATTTGCATTAGGTTTTGTCAAAAAATTCAAGGCTACAACAAACACGTGGAGAGGGAGTTTGTAGAGAATTTTGATGGTACTAAGGATAAGGTGGGAAACCTTTAGTTGCAGATTTATGAAGATAACATTGTTGTTGCAACATGAATCCATTTTCATGGAGAACACAAACAACCCTCTCAGATGACAAAGACACTTCAATTATTAAATTTCAAGAACAGTTGAAGAAGGCTCACTTTATCATAGCATAATGGCAACATGAAAATAGAGAATTGAAGAAGAAGTCTCCAGAAGAAGCTTTTAGGAAATATACCTATGTGATAGGAGAAAGGTTGGCACTATAAACTCCAAATGGTTCCAAAACAAGTAGTAAAGGGAAAGAAATAGAGCAGACTCCAGAGGTAGAGGATATTTTGAAGCTGAGTGTGCCCTTAACAATGTCCTCAACTAGGAAGTTGCAACATTCAGAGGAAATCCTAGCATAGAATAAACCAACAGAAAAGAAATATGATGAAGGAAAACACACTTTCAACAAGCTAAATAAACAACCTAGAGAAGCACAAAATATGATATTTCAACTCAGGGAGAGAGGCAAGGAATCCAAAATGAAGTTTGTAGAACACCTAAGAGACTGTGGACCTGCAATAGACAAATATGCATCAATGGTGAGAAGGACCCCACCATTAAAAAGAGAGTTGAAGAGTTTTATCAACAAAACCTCATTTTGAAGAAGGATAACAAGACCCTCAGGAAAATTTTGCACCAGGTGGACATTGGAAAGAAGGGAAAGCTTGACTTGCTATCTGAAGCATCAAAGAACTGAACCACTAAGACTTTTTTCACACAATTTTGTCGTTTTTCCATTTTGACTCCATTTTTCAAAAGGTCACATACATAAGAATATTATTTTATCAAAGAGGCACTATTACTCATGGGTTTTTGAAACTAAACACGAAATTACAAACCACTTCTTGTTGCACAAATCTACTGCATTTTTCCTGTAGGTAGTGATTGCACAATGGACTTACTACGAAATAGTAACATAATGACCAAAACACCTCCAACTCAGCTTGAATGGTTTGACAAGTGTGCCATCTCATCTCTTAAAAACATCAATAGTGGAAATCAAAATTTTTGGTTTGATTTATTATCATATCAAATTCATTGTAGTTAAATTAAATGAGTCTAAATCGACTGCTTCTTTTTAGAAGTTCATTAAAGATTTCATGTTGATTATATGCAACTATTACGACTGTCGTAGGATCATAGTTGAATCCGAATTTGATACTTTAGACATATGTTTTTGCATATATTTAGGTAACGATGAAAACTAAAGGATTGGAAAGTTTGTATAGAAATACTATTGAACGTATTATATTTTCTCCTTGTTGTTATTGAAAAAATTGTTGGATCAAAAGTCCTTGAGTTTTGACCAAAAAGATACATGTGATTGTGATATTTTATGCATGTGATTCCTCAGTCTTTTATTTTAGGTTTTATACTTGATATTGTATGGCTTCTTCTCTATGTTGATGTAAAATATATGTATCAAAATTCATCTTTATCAGATGCTCTGTTGCATGTAGTTTGAGTTATACTTCTACTATAATTTGTTTGAGATTCATCCTTGTTAGATGCCTTGAAGGATTATTGTTTTCTCTCTAACCTGTTGTCTACAATATATCTCTTTGGATTAAAATATTACTTTCTATCTTGCCTATGTTTAGTTCTTTCTTAAATATACCATGTATCTAGCAAGTTTTTATTGACTTTCAACTTTATTGACTCCATATCCCAATGTACTTTCTGTTCATATTTTTACCAACCCTACAAGTTCATTTATCTTAGAGATCTATCCTTTGAGTTAAAATAAACCAATCCTTTCAGTGATTGATTTGAAGAGAGAGAGCCCCCTTTGGTTGGAAGGGATAGATTCCAACCCTAAGTTGGTTTGAGGTTACTCCTATACCTATTTCCTCCTCAACAAAGAAAATTACAAAGAGATAACATTTTGGTGTTGTTTTTAGGGACCGAAGGTAAAATGTTCTCTAGGAAAACAACAAAAATTTCTAAAACTGGTCCCTGAGAGTGACAGTGAATTGGATACAACTTTGGCTGAATTTTCACTCTGGTGACTCCAAATTTGAAGATCATTTTCTAAAGATAAAGTTTGTTATAGAATCTTGACTACCTAAAGAAAATACACAAGGCATCATCCAGATCCAAATCCTCCACAAGCCATCGACAACCCAGAAAGAATTATGCACAAAATTAACAAAAAAGAAACTCAATCAGACATTTTTCTAGATAGAGTTTTGTTATTGCATAAAGGTGGATTAAAAATCATTGATGAACTTGAATTTGACATTAAATTTGAGCAATCCTTGTTTAGATTTAAGTCAGAATCTGATTTGACTGAAATTCTATTTGATGAAAAGAAATTTCAAACCTGTGTTCTTGTTGTTCCTATCCAAGCTATAGTAATTCCTAGTCACATCATATAGTCAGGTCAAATTCCTCCTAAAGTTATGGAAGCAATATTTTCCCCATTAGTCCTCACTGCCGCACTTCATGATCTACCACAAAATTATGCACAAAGAATCAAACAATTTGATGCACAAGGGGATGTAACACCCCAACAACATGTAGATAGATTCATTGATTTCATAGATCTTGAAGAAGTAGATGATGACGATGTTAAGATGAGGTTATTTGCACAAGGTTTTTCAGGATAAGTTAGGAAATGGTTTAAATCTCTCTCAACAAATAACATTCCTAACTTTGAAAAATTTGAAACTCTTTTTCTCAAGAGATGGAGGAGTAAGAAAAACCCTTTGCAATTATTGACACAATACAACCATTTAAAGAGACTCCATGTTGAGACAATACATGAGTTTTCCAGTAGATTTATGAAGGTATATAACTCCATTCCTGATCAGGTAAATCCTCCCCAAGAGCTTCTCAACTCCATTATGTTGATGCATTCGAGAGTGAATTTTCTTTGTTACTAAGAGAAAGAAGGTCCACTTCTCTCACTGATATGATGAATGATGCAATCGAAGTGGAAGTGAATTTAGCTGCATCATGGAATATCAAGCTCCAAATAGAAGCTGATGTAAAGAAAGCTAAAGAATAAACAATACCTTCTACTTCTCAAGGTTCAAATGAAAAATTTGACTTAATGGTAAATACTATGGAGAAATTGGTAGAGAAATTGTCATTGGATGATAGGCCCCATGACCTTTAAGCTAGAAATAAAAAATTTAGGAGACCTCCAGTTCCTCAGATAAGACAAAGAGAACAAAGGATTCCATTTGATCAGCCAATTAGACCTCCTTTCCAAAATATTTATGCTGGATATTTGTTTGGGGAACCTCCTGAAGATATTCATTGTTTTGGCCTAGAAGGGTCACACGTTTACTTAACTAAATAATAAAATGATATGTTTATGCAAAATGAGGAATTAAAGGAGAAAGAGGATTACAAGAAAATATATCAGAATGCCATAATGGAATTCCAAAAACAATATAACCTTAGGAATAAGAAAATTGCAGCAAGTACTCCAAAGGATCCTAGAGCTAACATGCCCTCTTCCAGTCATCAAGAAATGGTTTTTCCAAAGAAGGATACATCAAATAAAAGAAAACAAAAAGAATATCCTCCAAAACAGAAATAATATCCTCCTAGAGATGTTCCAGAGGTAAGAAGAGGACCAATTATAAAACAAGTAGAAAAATCTCAACCCTCTTTTAATTTTGAAAATGAAATGGAAAAAATTAAGATTTATGTACCTTTTAATGAGCTAATAAAAAATATGGAATACACAATTCAGATTGTAAAGATGCTTAAAATGGAACATACCTCATACACCCTTAATGTACAAGATGACCATCCTACTATTTTATTTAGTCCCTGGGTTGAGGAAAGTGGCAATAATGATGATGTGCNCAAGTACTCCAAAGGATCCTAGAGCTAACATGCCCTCTTCCAGTCATCAAGAAATGGTTTTTCCAAAGAAGGATACATCAAATAAAAGAAAACAAAAAGAATATCCTCCAAAACAGAAATAATATCCTCCTAGAGATGTTCCAGAGGTAAGAAGAGGACCAATTATAAAACAAGTAGAAAAATCTCAACCCTCTTTTAATTTTGAAAATGAAATGGAAAAAATTAAGATTTATGTACCTTTTAATGAGCTAATAAAAAATATGGAATACACAATTCAGATTGTAAAGATGCTTAAAATGGAACATACCTCATACACCCTTAATGTACAAGATGACCATCCTACTATTTTATTTAGTCCCTGGGTTGAGGAAAGTGGCAATAATGATGATGTGCCTCCTTTCTATGTTAGCTTAAATATCCATAATGTAACTCTTCATAATGCAATGTTAGATTCATGAGAATCTCACAACCTGATGCCAAAGGTGATCATGGAAGAGTTGGGTTTGGATATCACTAGACCATATAAGGATCGTTTTTCTTTTGATTCAAGAAAGGTGAAATGTGAGGGTTTAATCAAAGATATTGTTGTTACTTTAGCTCATATCCCATCAAAAACTATGATAATGGATGTAGTTGTTGCAGACATTCCTCCTAAATTTGGAATGTTACTATCAAGATCATGGGATACTAAACTCAAGGGTACCTTGCAAATGTACATGTCCTATTCCATGGTGCCAGTCTTCGGTCAGGAAAGAACATTATACAGGGAGGTTCATTTGTAATACATGGAGAGAAGAAAATATAAACCCAACAATCATCCTATTTACTCAATTGAGACTGACATTGGATATTCTATATTCTATAATGATTTATGTTTTGAAGAAGATGATCAAATTGTTTCAAAGGATAAAAAAAAAGATAAGTTTCATAACAAAACAATAAAGAGGATGAAGGTGTGTGGAATATGGATTTTGATGGGGCAGTCAACAAATAGGGAGAAAGAGCTGGTGTTTGGATCATTTCACCTGATACTACTTCAAAACTGTGTTCTTATAAATTATCTTTTGATTGCACCAATAATATGGCTGAATATGAAGCTCTCATTTTAGGATTGGGTTTTTTAAAGGATTTAAAGGCTAAGAATATATCAGTGCATGGATATTATGAGCTTATAATCAATGATATTAAAGGTACATATCAAACAATGCATCCTAGAATGAGAACCTATAGGAATTCAGTCCTAGATTTTCTTGAATATTTCTCATAATATAACATTTTAGTAGTATCACGGGAACAAAATTGGATTGCAGATGCTCTTGCCACATCAACAAACATTTTTAAACTTCCAATTTATCCGAATAAGAAATATGAAATTGAAGTAAAACACAGGCCATCTATTTCAGATAATGTCAAACACTGGCAAGTATTTGAAGATGACAAACTGATTATCAGGTTTCTATAGTCGAAATAAGAGTATGAAAATGTCCAAATCGATGAAGAAAATATTTATGATGAAGATGAAGATGCAAATCTTGTATCAGTCTCAAATGGGTATCTAAATCAGATAGCAGGAAGGGAGATTATTCAACTAAATAACAATACAATTCTGAAGGGTCTTGTGCCTCTTGAAAAATTGTTTAATGAAAATGATGTGGCTAAAAATCCCAGGTTAATTCCAAATGAAATTGAGGTTGATGACTTTAATATAGGGACATATTAAGAACCTAAAATTGTCAAGTTGTCTAAGTCCTTGTCCTTTGAAAATAGAAAGAAATATCTCGAATTAATGAGACAATTTTCTGATGTTTTTGCTTGGATTTATGAAGACTTAAAGGTTTATGATAAAGGAATCATTCAACATACAATACCAATTAAAGAAGATCAGAAACCTTTCGGAAAAAAATTAAGAAGAATAAATCCACTCTTATTGCCACTCATTGAGAAAGAAATAAGGAATATTTGATGCTAGGATAATTGCTTCTTTGATATTCTCCAAATGGATAGCTAACCTTGTACCTGTCAAAAATAAAAAATGGAGAAATAAGTCTTTGTATAGATTTTAGAAATTTGAATAGAGTTTCTCTTAAATACAATTATCCTTTTCCAAAAATGGATCACAACCTACAAAATATTGTGGGTTCCCAGAGAATGTCAATGTTGGTTGGGTTTTCTGGATACAACCAGATTATGGTGCACCCAGATGACAAAGAGAAGATAGCATTTACAACCCCATGGGGAACTTTCATGTATGCTAAGATGCCTTTCAGACTCATGAATGCAGGGGAAACTTTCTAGAGGGCTATGGACATAACATTTGTTGAGGAGAAAGATAAATTCATTGTGATTTACTTGGATGATATAGATTTGTATTTAGATTCTGGCAGTGAACATTTGCAGCATTTGGAACAAGTGTTTCAAAAATGAAGAAAATTTGGGATCTCTCTCAACCCAAAAAAGTCAATTTTTGTTGTGAAAGAAGGTAAAATCTCGGGCACATTATTTCAAGAGATGGGATCAAAATTGACACTAACAGAGTGGCTGCAATAAAGAAAATCAGTATTCCAAGGAGCAAAAAAGGGGTTCAATCCTTTTTAAGTAGGGTAATTTTTTTAAGAAGGTTTATCCCTAACCTTGTTGAAATAATAAAGCATATCACAAATATGATGAGGAAAGGAAATGAAATAAAATAGAAAGAATATGTAAAACATTCTTTTGAAGAGGTGAAATAATCTCTAACCAAATCTCCTGTATTGATCAACCCATATTTTGCAAAGGATTTTATTGTTTTTTCTTTTGCCTCAGAGCACACTATAGCTGGAGTATTAATGTAGAAAAATGATCAGAACCAGTAGCAACCTATTGTCTTTTTCAATAGGTATTTAATATATTCAACTCTTAAGTACAATTTTATGCAGAAACAATCATATGCCTTAGTTAAGGCTTTGAGAGAATTCAGGATGTATGTTTTACACTCTCATGTCCTTGCATATGTTCCAAATAGTGTTGTGAAATATATCTTGACTCAAACTGATCCTAAGGGCAAGAGAGGTAAGTGGATTGCAGCCTTGTTGGAATATGATGTGGAAATTAAGCCTACGAAATTAATCAAAGGACAAGGTCTTTCTCAAATGATGACTCAATCAAATTTTGAGTTATTGGGAGTAAATGTTATTGTTGATCTCTCACAATATATAGAAGAAGAAGCCCCTCCTTAGGTAAGTCATAAATTTTTGGATTCATCTTGGTACAGTTACATCATCTTTGTTTTACAAAATTTGCAGGCCCCTCCTGAATTGTCAAAAACTAAAGCCTGATTTTTGAAGAAAAAGGAAATAAAGTTTTTCATGCTTAATGATTCCCTCTATTGGAAAGATCTGGGTGGAGTATTATTGAAATTGCTTATAGAAGTTGAATCTCAACAAACCATGAAAGAGTTGCATGAAGGGGACTGTGGAGGTCATCATTACTAGAAGACATCAGTTAATAAAATTATGATATTAGGTTTCTATTGGCCTAACATATTTGTTGATGTATATAATAAGGTTTCCACTTTCCATGAATGTCAGATTTTTGAAGGAAAAAGAAGCTTCTACATTTTCCTCTGAAACCGGTTTCTATAGAATCCCCTTTCCAACAATGGGGTTTGGATTTCATAGGGGAAGTACATCTTTCATCTTCAACTCAACACAGATGTATTTTAACAACCACATATTATTTCAAAAAATGGATAGAAGTTGTACCTACTCGTCAAGCCACTGATTTAGTCATCATATAATTTCTGGAAAGAAACATACTCTCAAGGTTTGGTTGTCCAAGAATGATTATCACAGATAACATTGTTGCTTTTAAGTCTAAGAAAATAGTTGAATTGTGCATTAATTATGGTATCACACTCATTCACTCTATAGCCTATTACCCACAAGGTAATGGTTTGGTCGAATCATCTAATAAGAGTTTGATCAGGATCATCAAAAAGTTACTACATGAAAACAAGAAGTCTTGGCACAAGAATATAATTTTTGTACTTTGGGCAGACAAAGTGAGTACAAAGAAGTCTATTGGCACATCTCCATTTCATCTTGTTTATGGTACAGAGGCAATTTTTCCTACTTGTATTGGATTTCCAGTCATGAAGTTGTTGCAAGAAGTAGATGTTGAACCAAATGATGTTTAGAGAAGAATAAGTCAGTTAGTTCATGCTCATAAAATGAGAGAATATGTTTTTAAGAATGGTTAGCTATATCAAGACAAAATGAAGAAATTTTTTGACATGATAACTAAGGTTGATGACTTTTAGATGAAAATTTTGGTTTTAAAATGGGATGCAAGAATTGAAGACAAGGGTAAACATTCTAAATTTGAAAATCTTTGGAAGGGGACATACAAAGTTGTAGCATATCATGGGAATAATGAATTCTTATTATAGGAGCTCAATGGAGAAGACAATAGTGGAGGACCTGTTAATGGCAAGTTTCTCAAGAACTATTTTACTTAAAGCATTTCATTTGTCTTTTCACTGCATTGTAAATATTCAGTTGCTTTAGTATTTTTCGTTTTGGGCGCTACTCAACAAATTTGAAGCCCAAAGAGAAGGCCCTAAGGTTTGATGAGTAATGCCAAGTGTGTTTGTACATAAAATATCAAGTCAGTTTGAGTCATTTTGGTAGAAAATAAAGAGCCCAATGGATAAGGCTATTAGTCTATCTATTCTTTGGCACCTCACAGGGAGGATGTCATCCCCATTGGAGCCTGTGTTAGTGTCCTATAAATAGGTTGTTAGGTTTTGAATAAAATTATAGGTTAAATTCATGTCTTGGGTTAAATAAGAACATTGTATGATTTTTTCTTAAATCATGAGTCATAGGTTTATTTGTCATGGGCCGGGTTTTCTTTTCTAACCATGTAACTTATGGTTTTTGTACCAAGATGTGGGTTTTCATGTCATTAAAGGGTCATGATGTCGTTTCAATACAGTCAGAGTTAGTCTTGTCAAAGTTCTAACGATTTCATGAAATCAAATATATCAAGGACATGTGGCATCATCAAGAATACCATTACACAACGCAAGTTGTTGTACAACGTCCCAATGCTGCGTATGGAGGTACGACAAGGTATGATGGAATAATTCATGATTTAATTGATGTTATGTTTCAAATGTATCCTCCTTCCAAGTAAATAAAGCATCAAGAAATCATTTCTCTTCATCCAAAATTTCAAAACTTCTCGGTCAAGCTTGTTGCACAAAATCCTTTTTCTGTTCATTGCTATGGAAAAGGCGTAAACGACGTTGTTGTTAGTTGTTGCGAAGAAGACGCTACTCTCATTTGTTGTACACAAATTCCATGTTTTTTTCATTGTTTCGCATTGTCCATAGGTTATTATTTTATTTTTCTTGTGCAGAGGTTACCATTTTCATTTTCTATGGTTACTATTTTTATTTGTTGTGCACAGGATCCAGAGTATCAAAATTTGAGTCTACACAAGGTTGACACATACCAGCATCATGACAACTCAAGAATGTAGAAGAAATAATGTAAAGGGTGGTAATTGCGTGAGGTTTGAGTCACATGGTTTGAATTTGGTAAACACAAACCCAACAATCAAAGAATCCTTTGAACAAGTGGGTTGCATCAAGTTTTGTCAAAAACTTCAGGGATACATAAAAAAAAGTGGCATGGGAGTTTGCAGAGAATTTTGATGGTACTAAGGCTAAGGTGGACAACCTCTAGTTGCAGGTTTCTGAAGATAGCATTGTTGCTGCAACATAAATACCTGCTCATGGAGAACAATGGTTCAAAGGTATGTAGTTAGATATGTCTTTCCATCATGACTTTCTGAAGCCTGAATTTAGAAATACTAAATTCAGAGCTACCATGCCTAGAGAGTTTTTATTGGAAAGTCATAGGTGTTTTTTGAGGGTTGGCCATAGGTTTTTTACATGTGAAGGGAGATTTAATAGGGTTTACCAATACCATATCAATATCTTAATGAAATTCACTGGTAAGAAGCCTTTGAATATACCATATTACCTTTTCATAATTCTAGGAAGGATGGATGACAGAGTACAACTAAGGAAGGAGCAAGGATATGATAGCCTCTTCCATTTTTCTTTGATCAAACTATTACTATTGGAATAACTCAGAAAGAGAAATCGAGACTGGGAGTCTTTTCTAACTTCATCAGGAATAACAGTAGATTCCCTAGGGAGCCCACAAAGTTTGAGAAACGCAATATCCTCAGTAGAAAGAAATGGAACATCAATCCCTGAGAGTTTTGTTAAGAAAATGGAAAAAGAGATTGAAGAGCCTGTAGCAAGTCAGTAGGATAAAAAGAAAGGGAAGAAACTCCAATTCTCTCTAGAAGTGATTGAAGCTCCTAGAAAACCACTCACCAAGTCTGCAGCAAAGAGAATGCTTATTATGCATACATCACATGAAATTAGTGAGACTCTAAAAACCTTAATACAACCAAACCACTCAGATGACAGAGACACTTCAATTATTGAGAACATTTGAAGAAGGATCGCTTTGTCATAGAACAGTTGCAACATGAAAATAGAGAATTGAAGAAGAAGTCTCTAGAAGAAGCTTTTAGGAAATATAACTCTGTGATAGGAGAAATTTCAGCACTATCAACTCCAACGGGTTCCAAAACAAGGAGTAAAGAAAGCAGTAGAGGAGATTTTGAAACCTAGTGTGCCTTTAACAAGGTCCTCAACTAGGAAGTTGCAACATCAAGAGGAAAACCTAGGATAGAATCATCCAGTAGAAAAGAAAGATGATGAAGGAAAACACACTTTCAAGAAGCTAAATAAACATCTTAGAGAAGAACAAAATGTGATATTTCAACTCAAGGAGAGAGACAACGAATCCAAAATGAAGTTTGTAGAACACCTAAGAGACTATGGACCTGCAATAGACAAAGTTACATCAATGGTGAGAAGGACCTTGCCATTACAAAGACAATTGAAGAGTTTTTATCAATAGAACCTCATTTTGAGGAAGGATAACAAGACCCTCAAGAAAATTTTGCAACAGGTGGAGATTGGAAAGAAGGGAAAGCTTGAATTACTAGCTGAAGTAGCAAAGAACTGAGCCACTACGTCTTTTTTCACACATTTTTGTGATTTTTCCATTTTGACTCCTTTTTGCAAAAGTTCACATACATAAGCATATTTTTTTATCAAAGAGGCTCTATTACTCATGGGTTTTCGAAAGTAAACACGCGATGACAGACCACTTGTTGTTTCACAACTTTGGTGCATTTTTCCTATAGGTGGTGATTGTGTGGCGGACTTGTTGTGCAACAATGACAGAACGACTAGAACACCTCCAACTCAGCTTGAATGGTTCAACAAGTGTGCCAGCTCATATTCTATGAACACCAGTAGTAGAAATCACAATTTTTGGTTTCATTTATTGTCATATCAAATTCATTGTAGTTAAATTAAATGAGTCCAAGTCAACTCCTTTTTTTAAGTATTTTGTTAAAGATCTCATGTTGATTATGTGTAACTATTAGCACTATCATAGGATCATAGTTGAATCCGAATTTGATACTTTAGACATATTTTTTTTGTATATATTTACGAAATGATGAAAACTAAATGGTTGACAAGTGTGTATAGAAATACTATTGAACGTATTACAATCTTTCTTTGTTGTTAATGAAAAATTTGTTGGATCGGAAGTCCTTGAGTTTTGACCACAAAGATACATGTGATTGTTATATTTTATTCATGTGATTCCTTAGTCTTTGATTTTAGGTTTTATACCTGATATTTTATTGTTTCTTCTCTATGTTGATGTGAAATATATGTATCATAATTCATTTTTATCACATGTTATGTTCCATGTAGTTCGAGTTGTACTTCTACTATAATTTATTTGAGATTCATCCTTGTTAGATGCCTTGAAGGATTATTCTTTTCTCTGTAACCTGTTGTCTACAATATATCTAGTTGGCTTAAATATTACTTTCTATCTTTCTTCTGTTCAGTCCTTTCTTGAATCTACCAGGTATCCAGCAAGTTTTTATTGAGTTTCAAGTTTAGTGACTCCAGAGCCCAATGTAATTTATGTTCATATTGCCACCAACCCTATAAATTCATTTATCTTAGAGATCGAGCCTTTGAGTTAAACCAAACCAATCCTTTCAATGATTGATTTGAAGAGAGAGAGCCCCCTATGGTTTGAAGGGATAACTTCCAGCCCCAAGTTGGTTTGAGGTTACTCCTGTACCTATTTCCTCCTCAGCCAAGGAAATTACAGAGAGATAGAAGATACCAATAAAGGTACCCCTACCCAAGGGGATTCTTTCACTTTTCCTTTCTTTGTAAATGTTGGTTCCCCCTTGATGGACACTTTCCAAAATATTTTGATGCTTCTTAGATAAGCACTTTATGTCATGGGAATCAAATGGATGTTGATCCTTTATCTTCTGCACCAATGAATTGTACTCCTTATTTTTCTCCCTCTTATAGTGAAAGTCTTAGTACTAGTAACCAAAAGTCTAAAAGGAATAGGAAGAGAAAGAGTAAGAAAAATAAGTCACCAACCTCTTCTAGTCATGTTGGAGACATGCACCCATTCTCTCCTAGTCATTCCAGGGGAAAGAAACCAACCAATGTGAGTCACGCTGGAAGAAACAGTCCAGTCATTGCGAGTCATACTGGAATTAGTTCACCAACCTATGTCAATCATGTTGGAGACCTATCAAAAACCTATATGACTCATGCTGAAACAAGAAACTAGCCTCTACAAGTCATGCTAGGGGAAAGAGTCTAGTCACTTCTAGTCATATTGGACAAATGTCACCAACCTCTTCAAGTCATGTTGGAGATCAACACCTAGCCTCTACAAGTCACATTGGGGGCATTGATATTGTTGAGGAGCCTAGACGTATAGGACGTAAGCCCGAGTTCCCTTGTAATATTTGTGAGGGAGACCACCTTACTCATTTGTGCCCTGATATTCAAGTGATATGAAGAGTGTGGTCCTTGTTTGAAGGCCCTTCTGGATCTGAGTCATCTTTGGTTTCTCAACAATATATTCAATCATTGGTTGATGAATTGGTCTTTCTTGTGCAATATTCAGTCGATACTACTCTTGTTTTGGGGGATGATGCATCTATTGACCATGATATCTTGCATTCTATTTAACTAGTGGTTGAGAAAGTGGTCAATCCGATGCAATCTTCGGTCGATCCCACTCTTCTCTCGGAGAGTGACCAGTCTTCCAAAGTGGTCAATTTGATGAAATATTAGACTGATCCCACTCTTCTCTTGTAGAGTGACAAGTCTTCCAAAGTGTTCAATCCAACACAATATTCGGTCAATCCCACTCTCCTTTCAGGGAGTGATGTGTCTTTTGACTATGTCTTTATCATTTCCAATTCAATACCTTCTGAATAAGGGGACATTCCAATCTCTTTGAGTATGCTCCCTCTAAGTCCTAGGATGGTTTCCTTTGATTGGAATAATCTTGTGGAGCCTCACCTTTCTTCTTCTACATATTTCCAGATAACGGTTCTAGTTAGATCTATGCTGAAAGGTGTTCTTCGATGTGTTGTAGATGAAGGATCCTTTGCAAGTATTTTATCCTCCTCAACCTGGAAATATTTGGGTTCTCCCAAGATTGTGTCATCTACCAGTGAGCTTCTAGCTTTCAAAAGAAGACCTAGTGAATGCATAGGGATTCTTCCTCAGTTTCCTATCATATTATGTGGGAAGAATTTTCTAATCGATCTGTTAGTGGTGTCAGGCCCTTTAGAATTAAATATGATTCTTGGGCATGATTATATTTATGCGATGAAGGTTGTGGTATCTACACTCTTTCGTGTGATGCATTTCCCTCACAATGGAAGAATTTTCATTATTGATCAACTTTCATCTGATAATCACCATCTTAGTTTGATTTTAGGTCAAGTTTCCCCTTTATGTGTTCCTAGTGTTCAAGTAGACTCTTCGCTGTCATGGGTGAATTATGTGGTGTCTTATTCTTAGTGTTTAATTTCTTCTAAGAAAGGATATTTACAATTATGGTCACCTTCTCGAGAGAAGGTCTCGACAATTGATTAGATGTTGTATCCAATAGGGCCACATAAGCCTTTGTTTTCTCCTCTTGTCCTGAGTAATATGGCGTTTCCTTTTGAGTTTGATATTATTGTTTGTGATACCTAGAGACCTAGTATTTGTGTGTTGTCGAGCCCCAATTTCATGGATGTTGAGTTTCCTTCAAATGAGGTTATCCTTGAAGCTATGATTATGGATCCTCGACCTCTTCCTGAACTCGAAGCTTTATTGGTTGGTTACCAATGAAACCCTTGGCTTGATCCTAATAATGGACTGTACCTAGAAAACTATGATGCATAAGCCACATGGTTGTGTGGTCATCTATACATATTTTACTTTTAGCGTTTCTTTTTTTCAAAGTTTTGTATTCCATGGCACATGTTTTTATCAGAGGTTTCTATATTGGACTTATTAACTTCTGGTTATGTTTTTTTGGTCTTATATACAACACTTTGTAGAAATTTTCTTTGGTACCTTTTCGTTCCAGGTCGATCCATTCTGACAGGTAATGATCTTGAAACTAGCATATAGATTAGATTTTCCCCTCCATGATTTTTTGCGTTATCCATTACTTGTTTCATTTTCCCTTAGGATCAACCCCACTGAGTTGCAACGGGGAACCTTCCTTGATGTTTAGAAGTGTCGTAATTCATTTGGTAGAGCATACCTTCCATGGGCATCCTATTTTATAACTTATTTGCATTATGGTGCTCATGCTGCAAGTTTTCTATTAGGCTTAGGACTCTTATTTATTCCCGCCATGACTTTTTGTTGAAGCCTCGTATCTTCTTCTCATCCTTTTTCTGGCCATTACCGACATGAATCCCTCTCATACATGCTAATTATGTTGGAATTTATTCAGATTTGTCAACACATATTGTGTTTCTTACTGGCATGTAGGGTAGGTTTCATTTTTCCTACACTATGCATCTATCCAAATTAATCACATATCTTCCATAGGATCCACTCCATTCATTTATGAAATTATACCTTCACGCTGCTTAAAGGTGTCACTTACGAATGGTAGAGCTTACCTCTCCATGGGTTTCCTAGTTAGTACCTTACTCGCCTTTTTGAAACCCATGTTGCAATTGTTTCAGTAGGCTCAAGAGCCCTTTTAGTCCCGCCATGACTTTCGTTGAAGCTTCATATCTTCTCCTCAATATCATTCATGCCAATACCTATGGGGATACATCACTTATGTGTTTGAGTTTTAATCTCATTGCATGTTAACCACTCACTCTTTTAGGCCTAATGTCAACTTCAACTTTCTCTTGTTGAACCATTTTCTTATGAATTCATACCAGTTGCTAGCCTTTCAATTTATGCCTTTGCAACTCGACACCATTATCCCTGGAGGAGACATTCCCCTGAGTGTCCTTATATTGCACATGATTCCTTACATTGAGCATAGGTATGTTCCTTGCACTTTGGAACTAGTTTGCTTGCCCACGACACTCGTTTCATCCACTATACTATATCATTCTTTATTCTTTTTTCAAGCTTTAATAATATGAAAAATTCCGAAAAAAAAAAAAAAAAAAGAGGGAAAGTGTTTATCTCTTTTGTTGGCAGTAGTCTTGTTTCCCTTGAAAAAATCACAGTCGTTGAGTCAGTGTTTCAATATTTTGGGTTTAGTATGGCTTTAGGAGACTCTTTCTCATTGTTGACTATAATCTCCTCTGGTTGGTTATTCTTCCAACCATATGGAGAATTTGTGGATGCNGCATGTAGGGTAGGTTTCATTTTTCCTACACTATGCATCTATCCAAATTAATCACATATCTTCCATAGGATCCACTCCATTCATTTATGAAATTATACCTTCACGCTGCTTAAAGGTGTCACTTACGAATGGTAGAGCTTACCTCTCCATGGGTTTCCTAGTTAGTACCTTACTCGCCTTTTTGAAACCCATGTTGCAATTGTTTCAGTAGGCTCAAGAGCCCTTTTAGTCCCGCCATGACTTTCGTTGAAGCTTCATATCTTCTCCTCAATATCATTCATGCCAATACCTATGGGGATACATCACTTATGTGTTTGAGTTTTAATCTCATTGCATGTTAACCACTCACTCTTTTAGGCCTAATGTCAACTTCAACTTTCTCTTGTTGAACCATTTTCTTATGAATTCATACCAGTTGCTAGCCTTTCAATTTATGCCTTTGCAACTCGACACCATTATCCCTGGAGGAGACATTCCCCTGAGTGTCCTTATATTGCACATGATTCCTTACATTGAGCATAGGTATGTTCCTTGCACTTTGGAACTAGTTTGCTTGCCCACGACACTCGTTTCATCCACTATACTATATCATTCTTTATTCTTTTTTCAAGCTTTAATAATATGAAAAATTCCGAAAAAAAAAAAAAAAAAAGAGGGAAAGTGTTTATCTCTTTTGTTGGCAGTAGTCTTGTTTCCCTTGAAAAAATCACAGTCGTTGAGTCAGTGTTTCAATATTTTGGGTTTAGTATGGCTTTAGGAGACTCTTTCTCATTGTTGACTATAATCTCCTCTGGTTGGTTATTCTTCCAACCATATGGAGAATTTGTGGATGCATCTCGTATCACAAATGTATCCCAGTTTATAGTCATGTTTCCTAATTCACATAATGTGTTGTTCATTTGTTCCAGGGAAGTTTCAACCTGAGTCATCCACTCTACAAAAATTCTTGACTTTTCAAGTCATCCTTCCCATGTCAATCAAGTATTTCTCATCATCACAAGTATCTTTGTTTCTCACTCCTGCTAGTATAGAAGGTCCCCATTTACTTCTTCTTGTCAGGTTTGCTCTTATCGACTCCAACATATTTCTATGAGAGCATGACCTAGAGTTGAACCCTGGGCCTATTTAAATCATTGATATGTAACCTTGCACTCAACATATTACAAATCATCATTGTTCACTGGCAGAGTGTGTAACATATCCACTACCTAAATCAAACTTTTTCATTTAGTTCTCGACAATGAGAATCCTCGAAGCTTGCATCAGCGAAATGCCAACCCTGAACAACAGGTCTTTCATTCGCCTATACAGCTCTCTACACCTAATCGTGGTCTTCCCTGATGACAATTTCAGGTTTTCAGGGTTTTGTCCTTTCTAATGTCGAGGGTTCCTATGCCCTCGATTCTCCGATCTCCGACGAGCTCTCTCCCGACCTTAGCCCCTCTGGGCTATGGCCTAGTCCACACGACCGTGCTCATGAGACCGCAGCCTTATATTTTTCTTTTCGTCGGGGTTCGGGCTTTCTGATGCCAAAATGCATATGCCCTTTGGATCCGCGGTCCTCCGATTCCCGACGCACTCCAACTTCCACTAGTCCCCTTGGGCTAGTCTTCTGGGTCCATACGACCTCCCTCTATGTGATTGTAGCCATACCTCCTCATCAAGGTTTTGACACTCGTGATGTCCGAACAATTTGGTTCACCAATCCCCAAATCTCGATATGCTCCTATGCTGCCTTAGCCTCCCAGGCTAAGTCTTTAGTCCATGTGACCTCTATCTCATAAGACCGCATCCTTGTTCCCCATCGGGGTTTCGAACTTTCCAATGTCGAAATGAAAATGTCCCCAGGGCTCGGGATTCCTCAAGTCCCGATGCTCCCTTTACGTGCTAGCTCTCCTAGCTAGGCTCCTAGCTCACATGACCACGATCCCCGTGACTACAGTCTTATCCCTCATCGGGGCTACGGGGTTTTCAATGCCAAAATGTATGGGCTCACGGGATTCCCGATCCTTCGAATCCCGTCTTCCTGCTATGCTGACAGCTGGCCCCCATAATGGCGCTTCCTACTTCTCTAATATACTGACAGCTGGCTCCCACTCATCAGGGTTTCGAGCGTCGCGATTCCAAAATGCATAAACAAATTGTCATCAGGATTCCCGATATCCCGATGACACAAACGCTGATCAACAGCTTCTCGTCGGGACCTTCCCGACGGTGCCGATTGCTTCCACGCGTCCTCCTTTGATGTACAGTCCCGATCTCTCCGGGTTTTCGAGACTTGCAATGTCCCAATTTTTACGGNCTATGGATTTTCTGACACATGTCTCCCCAAATGGATAGTTTAGATCTTGGCGGGGTTTTCACTTTGGACTTCCACGAACTCCTGCCCACGGGAATGTCGATATCCCAAATCCCGATAGCATACCTCGATCTCCGCCACGTGTATCCTCAAAGGGACGGTCCATATCTTCCCAGCATTTCGAGACTTCTGATGTCCTAGACACCTCGTCCCTAGGACTCGCGAAATTCCAGACTCCGACTCCCTGCAGATCTCTGACACGCGTCCCAAGTGGATGGACGGTTCATATCACTCCTCACGTTTTCGAGACTTGAAGTGTTTCGATTTTCTTGTTCTCGAGAATCTCAATATGCCGACGGTTGGGATCCCGATGGTAACCCTCAGACAACTCCGGTCCGATCCGACGGCTGACGGGTAATTGGACCAATATCTAACGCTCTAGATCCATCCTTCTTGAGCACACTCCAGAGACTAAACTCCAAGCACCTTAACTCGATCCAACGGCCGACGGGATTTCTGATGAGATCCAACAGCTCAGATTGTCCCACCTTGTGCATTCTTCCACTACTTCATGGATGTGGAAAGATCAATGGTCCAAAATTTCTCCGGGGTCTTGGGATCTACGATCCCGATCTCCTCGTTGTTCACAAAGATAGAGGGAAAAAGGGGCAAGGTATATAACGCCCTCGTTACTTCCGTCAATCTAACGGTCATGAATGGCTATGGGTCATCCGACAAGATCTCATTCGTTGATTTGTTACATATCCCTACACTGCTACCTCGGAACCTTAAGAGGGTCATTCCTCCTCGTACAGGGTTAATAAGACTTGCGCGTTCAAGTCCTTTTTCAGGGTTCTTGGTGAACCTTTCTAAGGAGGGAATCTCTGTGAGGATATCTATATCGGGACATTTCCGGAGGCAGATAAGGGTAAACAGCTTCCCAAGAATGGGCTGGAAGCCTAACTTAGTTCGACTCATGCCAAATTAAATTCACTTATCCACATAAGCCATGCATGGTCTTTCTGTTATAAGCATATATCTAACATTACTTATCAAAACATTGCACAGACATTCTTGTACTATAATTGTTCACCATTTCACAGTTTATGAGCATATATGTTAGCATATGAATTTCAAGATGCAATATGAACAAAACACTTATCAGAAATAACTTCAGAAGTGGATGTGACTACTGAGAGGGGTGCTCGTTTCCACCCAACCGTAGGCATAGCGACTCCTAGCGGATTTACCACTAGCCACCCCCAAGATGAGACCATGATGCTGTGAGACTGCATCTCTCGGTCTACCAGTGACCAGGAGTGAAGGTTGCAATCCTTCCTCTCTACTATCACTCACTCTGCGTAAAATGCCAGAGTTCCCCTTGCGTCTTCCCTCCCAATCTCTTTTTCCATACGCCTTATCCTCTCGCGAGGTTGCGTGAGGCATGATTACCCTTGCGTCGATCAAGCTTGACGGCTCTACAGATGGGTGGTTCACCATCCCATCCCTCATCAAGCCATCAACCTACCAATCTACAAGGCATTAAATTCAAGGCCAGCAAGCCACTTTTGGTTCTCTAGGCCAGTGGAGTCCAAATACGGTGTTAATTCTCGGTGGAAGTTAACGCCACCTTTCCAGGTGCCCTCCACCGTCATTGTGGTCTCTTTTTCTGCACATCCCCTCTCAGCAGTCCTGCAATAAGTTCAAAATGTCATTCACATTTGTTGACCTTTTCCTCAAGGTCCCTTTACATCACATATCCATTTTTATGAGTTTTCCATAGTTCTTGGCCAGTCCAGTTATATTTACAAGCTGGGGGAAACAGGGTGTTACAATTCCCTCCCCCTTAAAAAGGAACATCGTCCTCGATGTTCTCAGCTACTAACATGAATTTCATGTACAGAAGTAAACAAAATCGGATATGTCTGTCTCATGGCATCCTCCATTTCCCATGTAGCCTCATCTGGGCCAAAATGTTTCCACTGCACCTTGACCTGTGCAATGGTTTTGTTCCGAAGCGGGGTTTCCTTTCTGTCTAGTATGGATTGGGGTTCTGGTAGAAATTCTCCCTCCGGTTCCACCTAGATCACAGACC
>SNQJ01S0147382.1:23771-41066 GCA_010110895.2 Picea sitchensis
CTTCTGAATCGCCAGCTTCCTTCTCAGTGGAATCGCTTGGCACTGGTCCTTTACCTCTGGGGTGGACCTTTCTTGACATGCTTCTCTTAGTATGGCCACTGATACCACCATGATTCTGCATCTCAGGTTCATGCTGCATTTGTCCCTGTAGGTCAGATAAGCTCTGCAGTAAAACTGCATTAATTTCGGTTTGCTTTTCTTGTTCTTTCATCATCCTTTCATTGTCGGCCTTGCAGCTTTGAAACTCAACCATGAGACTCCTCACAGTCTCGGCTAGGTCTGGAGGGGTTCCTATTTCTCTTCTCTCGTCAGACTCTTCGTCTTTGTTGTGGGAGCCTTCTCCCACCTCTTGGTGAGTCACCATACTCTGTGTCTGTAGATTCCCGCGGTTGATCGTCCGCTTGAGTGAAAAGACAAACGCTGGCTATTAGTCAAGAGTTAAATTCATTTTTATAAATTGCGCATAAATTCATAACTTCTTTCACTTGCATACACAGTCGGTTTCTCATTTTCCAAGTTTTAATCCTGGACAAGAGAGTTAAGTCAAGGGATTACTCTTCATAGGAGTGCTTCGACGAGGTTTATGCGCGACTCGTGCATGAGCCCAATCAGGCCGAGTATTGTAACCATGCTCTAATACCACTTTGTAACATATCCACTACCTAAATCAAACTTTTTTGTTTAGTTCTCGACAATGAGAATCCTCGAAGCTTGCATCAGTGAAATGCCAACCGTGAACAATGGGTCTTTCATTCTCCTATACGGCTCTCTACACCTAACCATGGTCTTCCCTGATGACAATTTCAGGTTTTCGGGGTTTTGTCCTTTCTAATGTCGAGGGTTCCTATGCCCTCGATTCTCCGATCTCCGACGAGCTCTCTCCCGGCCTTCGACCCTCCGGGCTATGGCCTAGTCCACTCGATCGTGCTCACGAGACCGCAACCTTATATTTTTCTTTTCGTCGGGGTTCGGGCTTTCTGATGCCGAAATGCATATGCCCTTTGGATCCACGGTCCTCCGATTCTCGACGCACTCCAACTTCCACTAGTCCCCTTGGGATAGTCTTTTGGGTCCATACGACCTCCCTCTATGTGACCGCAACCATACCTCCTCATCGGGGTTTTGAAACTTGTGATGTCCCAACAATTTGGTTCACCGATCCCCGAATCTCAATATGCTCCTCTGCTGCCTTAGCCTCCCGGGCTAAGTCTTTAGTCCACGTGACCTCTATCTCACAAGACCGCAGCCTTGTCCCCCATTGGGGTTTCGAACTTTCCAATGTCGAAATGAAAACGTCCCCAGGACTCGCGATTCCTCGAGTCCCGACGTTCCCTTTACACACTAGCTCTCCTAGCTAGGCTCCTAGCTCACATGCCCACGATCCCCGTGACCACAGTCTTATCCCTCATCGAGGCTACGGGGTTTTCAATGCCAAAATGTATGGGCTCATGGGATTCCTGATCCTTCGAATCCCGTCTTCCCGCTATGCTGACAGCTGGCCCCCATAATGGCACTTCCTAGTTCTCTAATATACTGACAGCTGGCTCCCACTCATCGGGGTTTCGAGCATCGCAATTCCAAAATGCATAAACAAATTGTCATTAGGATTCCCGATATCCCAATGACACAAAATCCGATCAACAACTTCCTGTCAGGACCTTCCCAACGACGTCGATTGCTGCCATGCGTCCTCCTTTGATGTACTGTCCCAATCTCTCTGGGTTTTCGAGACTTGCGATGTCCCAATTCTTACGGTATCAGGAATCTCGATTTCCCGATGCGGAATATACCGACTCTCTACGGATTTTCTGACACCTGTCTCCCCAAATGGACAGTTCAGATCTTGCCAGGGTTATCACTTCGAACTTCCCCGAACTCTTGCCCACGGGAATGTCGATATCCCGAATCCTGATAGCATACCTCAATCTTCGCCACGTGTATCCTCAAACGGACGGTCCAGATCTTCCCAGCGTTTTGAGACTTCTGATGTCCTAGACGCCTCGTCCCTAGGACTCACGAAATGCCGGACTCCGACTCCCTGCGGATCTCTGACACACGTCCCAAGTGGATGGATGGTTCAGATCACTCCTCGCGTTTTCGAGACTTGAAGTGTATCGATTTTCTTTTTCTCGAGAATCCCGATATGCTGATGGTTGGGATCGCGATGGTAACCCTCAAACAGCTCCGGTCCGATCCGAAGGCTGACGGGTAATTGGACCAAGATCTAACGGTCTAGATCCGTCCTTCCTACGCATACTCCAGAGACTAAACTCCGAGCACCTTAACCCGATCCAACGACCGACGATATTTATGATGAGATCCAACGGCTCAGATTGTCCCACCTTGTGCATTCTTCCACTACTTCGTGGATGTGGAAAGATCAATGGTCCAAAAGTTCTCCGGGGTCTTGGGATCTACGATCTCGATCTCCTCGTTGTTCACGAAGATAGAGGGAAAAAAGAGCAAGGTATATAACGCCCTCGTTACTTCCGTCAATCTAACGGTTGTGAATGGCTATGGGTCATCCGACGATATCTCATTCATCGATTTGTTACATATCCCTACACTGCTACCTCAGAACCTGAAGAGGGTCATTCCTCCTCGTACAGGGTTAATAAGACTTGCGCGTTCAAGTCCTTTTTCAGGGTTTTTGATGAACCTTTCTAACGAGGGAATCTTTGTGAGGAGATCTATACCAGGGCATTTCCAGAGGCAGATAAGGGTAAACAGCTTCCCGAGAATGGGTTGGAAGCCTAACTTAGTTCGAATCATGCCAAATTAAATTCATTTATCCACATAAGCCATGTGTGGTCTTTCTGTTATAAGCATATATCTAACATTAGTTATCAAAACATTGCACAGACATTCTTGTACTGTAATTGTTCACCATTTCACAGTTTATGAGCATATATGTCATCATATGAATTTCAAGATGCAATATGAACAAAACACTTATCAAAAATAACTTCAGAAGTGGATGCGACTACTGAGAGGGGTGCTCGTTTCCACCCAACCATAGGTGTAGCGACTCCCAACGGATTTACCACTAGCCACCCTCGAGCTGAGACCAGGATGTTGTGAGACTGCATCTCTCGGTCTGTTAGTGACCAGGAGCGAAGGTTGCAATCCTTCCTCTTTTCTATCACTCACTCTGCGTAAAATGCCAGAGCTCCCCTCACGTCTGCCCTCCCAATCGCTTCTGCCATACGCCTTATCCTCTCGCGAGGTTGTGTGTGGCATGATTACCCTTGCACCGATCAGGCCTGATGGCTCTACGGATGGGCGGTTCACCATCCCATCCCTCATCAAGCCATCAACCTGCCAGCCTGCAAGGCATTAAATTCAGGTCCAGCAAGCCGCTTTTGGTTCTCCGGGCCAGTGGAGTCCAAATACGGTGTTAATTCTTGGTGGAAGTTAACGCCACCTTTCCAGGTGCCCTCCACCGCCATCGTGGTCTCTTTTTCTACACATCCCCTCTCAGCAGTCTTGCAATAAGTTCAAAATGTCATTCACATTTGTTGACCTTTTCCTCAAGGTCCCTTTACATCACATATCCATTTTTATGAGTTTTCCATAGTTCTTGGCCAGTCCAGTTATATTTACAAGCTGGGGGAAACAGGGTGTTACAGAGTGGTTTACCTTGTGTTCAACATCAACAAAAATCATCACACATAGGGATTCGTGCATTACCTTAGTTTCCATTTGACCCCATTGTTGGATTCCTTGTCTTTTTCGGTAGTCTCCCTTATTGTATACTATTCATAGAGTCTATGTCATGCACTATTCCATTTGGTGCATGTTGGATTTGTACCTCAGCGTGGTCCTTACAATATTTTTGTCTGAGTCCTTCCAAATATTTGGCCTTCTACAACCCCTTGTGTTGGATGATGGAGGATTCCTTAATGCCTTCCTTCCAGCAGATCTCTTCCTATCGACTTCAACACATATTTCTTTAGGAAAAAGATCTAGATTTATATTTGGTACCTTGGGGCTTCTAGTCATCAATGGAAGGCTCCCTCACTATTGAAAGTGGAAATACATCAATTTTCCATGATCGATGATTCTACCAGGTGTTCGACATCAACTCATTTATTCACACTTGTTATATTGTCTCATGGTACCTTAATGGCCATTATTGTAATCGATGGGTTGTCTCACATTTATTAATGGTATACATTAATGACTGGTAATGAAATGGTGTCTCACTTTGCTCAACTCCAACACATCTATTGACATGGTGTATACTTGTACCATGGCGGATTTTTTTTGAAGACTATGGGTGAAGTATGAACATCACATCTTTTGTGCTCCTACCCAAAATATATTGTACCACCCCTCAGACATTGGTATGTGCAGAGGATCAGTTTGTTCACTCCATTGGTTCCATATATCCTCTAATTTTGATTTTGAGACATATCTCCATTGTGTATCCATTCATGGCTATGATCTACTTTGGCATGGATCCACTGTGTATTCTTCGTGACCATGTTTGTTGATTTCTATATCACATGGATCCACTATGCATTGTTTGCGGCCATGGACATTAGTCATACTTTCATATATGTCATGGATCCACAATGTACTTGAGTTGGAGGCCATTCTTACTTCACTCCTAATCATGGGTATGCCCGACTTGGGAAGATAATACTCTTACTTGATCTCTTCTAATGGTTTATGTTATTGGATCAGTTGTTTGAGAAAATTCATCGGATCTACTTCAATCAATATTTGCATGTTATACGTATGATTGGAATCTATAACTACCTTTTTGCAACAAAGTTTTTTTCTTCTTTTATAGTTTCATACCAGTGGGGATCAAGAGAAACATCGAAGGTGGAGAGCGAGGATCGACATCTGATGTAGGATACAAGGTGTAAGGCATCTCCTTCTCTACCTCTCACTCTATATCCTTAAAGTAGTTATTATTTTCATAGGATCATTGTATGTGGGTTAGGTTTTTGTCTTTTACATGGTCAATCTCTATTGTGACATGACCCAAGGTCACGAGGGAAAATTATCGTAACAAAAACTCACATGTAAATTATTTTTCTTTTGCATTAATATATTTCCTCAAGTGACCACATTTACTAAGGTTATGGATGTTAGAAAAATGGGTGTGCTCGTTTCACCATAGACAATATAGCAATATTGTCACCCAACCATAGGCACAAAGGCCACTCCCGAGAACCTTAATCTTGATAGATAGAATAATTCTGGTAGCAGGCCAATAGACAACCAAGGCTAGCGCACCAAGAAAGGATAACCAAAGACCAAGCAGAAATTCCAAACCAATAACCCAAGACAAAGTCACTATTGCAGTAGTTGTAGTTCTTGTTCACTCATGTGCACTTCTTTTCCTTATGTAGTTATGAGTGAGTGAGTGACAAATGAGATCTAGCTCCCTTTATTTATACTGCTCCATATTAACTGACTGGGCTGACTTATCCTCCTGGGGGATAATAACTCAATATTAATTTACACTATTACGTTGATTTGTCTTCTAGGGTTATTATCCAAAGCTTTAGGGTTTCTCTTACTTCCCAGAATATTCTAGTCTCGTCAAAGGTTACATGTGGAGGCTAATACCTCCCACAACTACCATAATATCAACACTGCCTCCTAGCTAGGGAGGTATTAAAGGAAATGGTCTTGAGAACAAACAAACCATTCAACTGGTAGCATCATCATAGCCACACAGGCTATTTCATGATCAAATCACAAGCACCATCATCACTTATCCAACTAGATAGTCTTCATGGAAATCAGAACAATTCCATCCAATAGAACACAATTGTGTCTATCCATAGTAGTACACAAATACTATCCAATTTTACACAACCACACCTCATAGCACATAAATACTAACCAGTGACACATAGTCACAACTAGTGGAACACATCCACCACAGTAGCATACAACTATTGTCTAGAGACATACAATCTCCACAGCAATCATATCATCTGATATCAACCTATATACCAATATCATGATACAAACTAAGCCATATGGGCCATTCTTCCACTCACATCTATGAGATTTGGAAGAGAATCTACCCTCGGGAAGTAAAACATCAGTGATGTGTTGTTTGGACTATTCTTCCCAAGCATAGAAGAATAATTGTCACTAATTTTTGAGCCTGTACTATTCACCTAACTGGGCCATTCCTCCAGCACTAATCATAGTGCAACCTAGAGAGAATGAGTCTACCTTAGGGAATGCCTTTCCTTGATCGATGAACCTGGACCATTCACCTAACTAGGCCATTCCTCTGGCACTAATCACAGTGCAACCTAGATATAATGAGTCTTCCCTAGGGAATGATTGCCTGGACCATTTCCTAATGGAAATGACTATCCTGCACCAACCTCCAAAATGGACCATTCTTCAAAACTGCTCACAACTGTGAACTTCAAAAGAAGACTTCCCAATGAGGCGGACCATTCTACTTGACCACTACTTAGATTGAATTCCAAGAAGAATGATTGTCCTAGACCATTACCCTACATTGGCCACAAGGGGAATCACTGTCTATGGTACATCAACAATCTATCATACCATTTTCATTGCAAAAACGATTATCCGATCTAGACCATTTTTCGAACTAAAAAATGCATGCTCGTCAGAAATCTCGAACCACTTTCCAGAATGGAAAGGAAATGACCATCCTGGACCATTTTCCAAATTGGAAAATGACTTCCCAAGAATCAATAACATATCATTTCTCCCTCCCAACCTAGGGATCCATCTCTTCCCTTTCAGCTAAGGGAGTTATCTCCACACACCCCATTTTTTTCCCTTAAGTATGCAAAATTTATCCTCAACAAAGGGTTTGTCAAAATATCTACTACCTACTCATCTATGGATATATATTGGAGTTTCACTTCTCATTCCTGGAGTTTATCACAAATAAAGTAGTAATTGATCTTAATATGTTTCAACCGGTCATGAAACACTGGGTGTTTTGATACCCTCATACAACTTTGATTGTCACAGTATATTACGGTCGAATATGGTACCTGATCATATAATCCAGAAATCATCTTCCTCAACCATACTTATTCAGTACATGCCTCACATGTTGCGATATCTTTTGATTCAATTGTGTTGAGTGTGACAGACTTTTGTTTCCTGATGTCCCATGATATCATAGTAGAGCCCAAACTAAAACACATCCCTAAAGTACTACATTTTTCTTCTGCACTCTATGCCCAATTTGAATCTGTGAATCCATGAAGTTGTATATCACTGGATGAGATGTATCTTAAACCATTGTTTAGCATCCCACAAATATATCTTAGAACATGTTTTACAGCTATCCAGTGCTCATGTCTAGGTTCCACCCGAAACTAGCTTAAAGTGTTTACAACAAAACAAATATATGGTCGAGTATTCACTAGATACATTAATGACCCAATCAATTGCCAATATAGGGACGGGTTTCCTGGATTAGAATCCAAGTCTCTTATTTTTCTTATATATGTGGTCGTAGGAGTGACCATGGATTTGTAATCCATCATTCCAAATTTATGAAGAATCTTCACTGCATACTTTCCTTGTCCAAGGAATATTTCACCATGCTTTTTCCATACTTCTAGTCCCAAGTAGTAGTGCATGAGACCAAGATATTTCATATCGAACTCAGAAGTTAATTCCTTATTACACTGGGTGATGAGAGATTTTGCACCTGTCAAGAATAAATTGTCGACATACAACAATAAAATCATAGGTGCATTGTTCACAACCTTGTAGTAGAGATTTGGATGTACATGACTCTTAGAGAAATCAAGTCTTATTAAGTAACTCCCAATTCTGGCATACCAAGCTCTTGGAGCTTGCTTGAGTCCATACAGGGATTTCTTTAATCTGCAAACATGAGTGTCTCTGGAGTGTACCTCAAAACCTTTAGGTTTTTCAATGTACACTTCTTCTTCAATTTATCCATTGAGAAAAGATGTCTTTACATCCATTTGATGTAGACTCCATCCCATGGAAGCAACAAGCGATATAATGGATGTAATAGAAGTATATGTGGCAACAGGAGAAAAAGTTTCATCATAATATTCTCCCTCCTTCTGGGATAACCCTCTAGCTACGAACCTTGCCTTGTATTTTTCCATGCTTTCGTCTACTGAACATTTGATCTTATAGACCCATTTTGAAGTTACCATTGATCTCTCCTTGGGTCTAGGCAAGATTTCCCACACATCATTTTTCATGATGGATTGATATTCTTCTATCATGGCTTCTTTCCACTATTTCTTTTGAACTTCTTCTTCAAATGTGGTGGGTTCTTCATTTATAAGTTTTTTCATACGCGTTGCATTGATGGAGAAGCTTTTGGGCTTCTTGCTTTCTCTGAAAGTGCCACTTGGAGCTTTGAGTCTTTCTGCTTCTTGTAGAGTAGCTTTAGGCCAAGCTAGTTGTTTTCTGGTTTTGGGTACAATGACCTATTCAATAGGTTCGCATGGTTTCATCGGATGATCAAGTTGTTTTGGTTGTTCATTATGACTTTCTGGAAGACAGGTGCTTTCTTCTTTAGGCTCTTCATATTCTTTTTCCATGTATTCTTCTATAGATTTCTTGAAAGCCATATTCTCATTGAAGTTTACGTCTCTACTGACTTCAATCTTATGTTGTTCTGGAATATAGATTAAGTAGGATTTGGAGGATTCACTATATCTAACAAATATTCCCTTCTTTCCTAAGGGTTACAATTTCTTACTTTTATCCTTGGGGATATGAATGTAAACAGGGAACCCAAAGATTCTTAATTTTTCTAGATTAGGTTTATTTCCTGAGAAGGCTTCTTCTAGATTCATATCCTTCAATATGTGGTGGGGACTTCTATTCTGAACATATATTGTTGTCATGACTGCTTCTCCCCATAAATACATGGATAAATCTTGATCATTCATTAGTGCCTTCAAGGTTTCTTCAATAGATCTATTCTTTCTTTCTGCTACACCATTTTGTTGAGGATTATGAGGAACGATTAGCTCCCTCCTAATCCCTACTGATTTGCAAAAGGAAACAAATTCCTTGGATGTGTATTCTCCTCCATTATCTATTCTCAAATTCTTGATTTTCTTGCTTGTGAGGTTTTCTATTTCTACTTTGAATTCTTGAAACTTCCGGAAAACTTCATCCTTTGTCTTCAAGAGATATAACCAAGTATTTCTTGAGTAATCATCTATAAAAGTTACATAATAAAGAGAACCTCCTAGAGATTTGACTGGCATTGGATCACAAAAATCTTCATGTATTAGATCTAAGATTCCTTAGATCTATTATCGCTACTTTAGAATGGATTCTTAACATTTTTACCAAGTGCACATCCCCTGCAAATTCCTTCATGTGTAGATTTTAGTTATGGTATTCCTTCAACCATTTTCTTGAGGAAAGGTAATGCTTGATAGTTAAGATGAGCATACCTTCTATGCCAAAGTTCATTGGGAATGACTTCATCATGTACAAGATCTTCATGATTACGTTCTAGTAGTCCGTATAATCTATTTTCACGAGTTCCAATAACTATAACATTCTCTATGCTGGAGTCTCTAGACCAAGATATTACTTGACCATCTACAAAGGATATTTTATTTCCTTTGTCTTCTAGGCAAGATATAGATACACGATTCTTTTCTAAGCTAGAACATTGTTACTTGATTCCAATTTGATTAAGGCTTGAACAATTCCTTTAACTGGATAGGTGTTCTTGTCTCCAAGATCTACTTTGTGAGATGTCTTCTTTTCATTCAAATTTGAGAGTCTAACCTAGTTTCCTGCCATATGTTTGGAATCTCCACTATCAATAGGTGCGTTAGACTAAGGCACACTAGAATATTGTTTCCTTGAGTAAATTGTTCCATCATAAGGTGATGGGAAAGAGGTTTTAGGGTTTGCAACTACACCTGCTAGTAACCCTAGCGACARTGCTTCAATAACTRCACCYRCTAGAAACCCTAGMGRTAGTTCTTCAACGAGCTTGATAATATTATGACTTAGCTTCCTTYGAGTGGTTAGAATGACTGAAGGAGATGTGGGCCCATAACCTGTTAGAAAAATGGATGTKCTCATTTCACCATAGACAATATAACAATATTGTCACCCAACCATAGGCACAAAGKCTACCCCCGAGCACCTTAATCTTGASARACAGAATAATTTTGGTAGCATACCAATAGCCAACCAAGGCTAGTGCACCAAGCAAGGATAACCAAATACCAAGCAAAAATTCCAAACTAATAACCCAAGACAAAGTCACTACTGCAACAGTTGCAATTCTCCTTCACTCATGTGCACTTCTTGTCCTTATGCAGTTGTGAGTGAGTGAGTGACAAATGATATCTACCTATGTTTATTTATACTGCTCATCTTAACTGACTGAGCTGACTTCTCTTCTTGGGGGCTAATAACTCAATATTAATTTATTCTATTAGGTCGACTTGTCTTCTAGGGTTATTATCCAAATCTTTAGAGTTTCTCTTACTTCCCGAAATATTTTAGTCTCGTCAAAGGTTACATGCGGAGGTTAATACCTCTCACAACTACCATAATATCAACAATGGATTGTTTCCTTCTCTAAGGGTTTTAACCACATAATACATTGGTGTATTGATATTTGATATGCATGTGTGAGTGTTTATCTCAAGGTTTTCGACATATGTGGAAATATATTGTTTATCAAACAAAAAACAACTCCAATCACTTGGAAGATTAACGTTCTCATTCTAATATTGAAAACATGTTGTGTGAGAGTTTGACAAGTTTGTTTTCACATGCTCAATTGCAAGTAGCCATAATACCCTCTAAATGTTGCTCTAACAACCACAAAGCTTGTAAATCGATTTATAAAGGATATTATTCTACTCTTGAAGATTTTTGGGATGCACAAAACTCTAAAGGTCAATGAAAAATCACTTTCTTACTTTCTACCATGGCTCTATATATGTGCAATCTTGCAAAACTCATTGAGAACTGGTGAGAACAACCAACCAGGAGAAAGATGAATGTTGCAATAGAAAATGGTAAAATGAAGAAGTAAAGGAAATCTCATTCTCTTTAAAGGTTCATTGCTTCATCTTTTAGCCATTAAGTAACCCAATTGTCAAAGGAAAACACTAGGTTTGATTCCTAAAGGTTCAATCACTAAAGACAAAGGGAAACCCATGTTTTTAGGTGAGTGATTTTCCCAAGATAAATTAATTGTTGAGTAAAATGGTCAAGAGGTTCATTTGCTAAGTATGAGAAGCATGTTTCACTTCGAGGTGAGAGAATTTCCTTTGGGAGGAAAACAATTGGCCTCAAATAGCTAGACGACCAAATTGCTAGCCTCGAAGGATTGTTGGCCTCCTAGGCTAGTGATTTGCCTTTCCAACTTAGACTTTTCATTGAAAAATAGTAATATTTGACATCTTCTTTTTCTTGGAGTGGAAAATTTTTCCTACCTCAATTACCTCAATTAATAAGGGTCAATCACTCACCTTTGAGGCCTATTGTCTCCCATACTCAATGATTTATCCTCATGAGGCAAGCAATTGGCTTAAGAAGCCAACAAGCTTCCCAAATGAACAATTTAGTCTTTCACTTGGCGAAATAGCTCTTGTCAGTAAAACAAACCTTGAAATTGATATGCAAACCACAATATTCAATATTCATTGCTTGCTACATATTATCTCACTAATCAATAGAAAATTTGAGTTCTTACCATTGTTCGGTGATTTCATAGCCTTTATGGGCTCATCGACATAATGAGGACTCATTAAAGTTTCAATGAGTTCATCTCTTCCATATTTTGAAACAACATCCAAAACTTGATTGTTGAACCCATGGACTCATCGCCATCCTTCACAAGTGGGATTGGGTGTAAATTCAATCATTTTCTTGATTTTCTCACTTAACGCACAATTTCCACCACGCTCAATATAGTGTTTTCAACATTGATACTATGAAACTTGCGATGCAATTGTGCTATATGGTTATGATATATCTTGGTTTATGAGAGCTTCATCCAATCCTATGCACATGTGCCATTTAGTTCCTTTTAATTATTTTTATGCTTATACGAGTGGAATCTAAGTGGCAATTTGTATTATTAATTAAATGATTTATTATGTCTATAAAAATTGACAATCAAACAACATTGTAATTAATATTATATATTTATATTATTAATTAATTGATTTATTATGTCTATTAAAATTGATAATCAAACAACCTTGTGATTAATATTATATTATATATGTTTGTGATTAATATTATATATCTTGAAATATTTTATGATTAATATTATATATGTTTGTGATTGAGACATTTATAATGAATGTCTTTGTATCAAATTATTTATATCTCAACCTATACACCATGAATCAAATTCCATGAATATGAATCAAATTTAATAAATAAATTTGTTGTTAAATATGTAATATTTATTATAATAATTAAAATTTATTATTAATATTTATATAATTAGTTGATTATGGTTAAAATATATTTTATATAATTATTTATAATAGTCATTTTACATCAATCAGTTGAAACAAAAAAAATTATTAATTTTTATTTGTAATTTTAAATTATTTAATTTAATAAATATTCAAAATAAAAATTCCATGCATTTGATATAAAAACATTTATAATGAATGTCTTCATATCAAACTCTTTATATATCAACTTATACATCATGAATCAAATTTTATGAATAAATTTGTTGTAATATGTAATATTTGTTATAATAATTAAGATTTACTATTTGTACAATTAATTGATCATGGTTAAAATATATTTTATATAATTTTTTCAAAAAAATTATTAAGTTTTATTTGTAATTTTAAATTAAAAAATATTAATTTTTATTTATAAATTTAAATTATTTAATTTAATATTCAAAATAAAAATTCCATTTTTTATATGAAACATTTATAATGAATGTCTTCCTATCAAACTATTTATATCTCAATTTATACACCATGAATCAAATTCCATGAATAAATTTGTTGTTAAATATATAATATTTGAAAAAGAAATATTGATTTTTATTTGTAATTTTAAATTATTTGATTTAATAAATAATCAAAATAAAAATTTCATTATCAATGTTTTTATTTAATTATAATAATTCCTAAATATGTTTTATTTTTTATTTTTCCTTTAATTGCAGTTCGTTAATTGAATTTGGTTTCGCTGTCGTCAATTCAGCAACAGCACAGCTCAGTGGACAGTAAAATTCAATTTAAAAGTACAAAAATTCGAAGATGGCCATATTTTTCATACAACAAATTATTATGAAATCTTGGGTAGCTTTCACTCCCGATTCCCTGGACAGTGTTAGGTAAACCATGAGATTTCAAGCTAAACTCTTCCAGCCATTTTGGGATGAGATGCGTATTTCAGGCCCTACTCAAAATTAAACAAATTTTGACAAGCAAGCATTTTCAAAGTGAAAGTAAACATTGGTTGGACTGTGAAGTAGTTATTTTTGTGTGAAACAACAGGTAGCTTTGATTCTCATTGTTAATGCAGGCATTTTTCTGGATCAGACCCAAACTTACGACGACTTAGAGCAGACAATCGGTTGGACTGTGAAGAAATAGTTGCTGCTGTAGATGGACTTTCAGACAAGACGATATCATACCCATCTGCGAATGAATCCATTCCTTGGGCCATCAGTTGCCAGAATAAGCCCCCTCCTCCCGTTCTTCCACTGCAAGCGGCAGCGTAAATGTTTTCATAGACTTTTAAAAAAAACCTGTCCCTTTGAGCCGTGCTATATCCTGGATCTTTGTATGACTTTCCAAATTCAGCAAATAGCACCGGTTTCTTCAGTATTCTGCTTGCATCTTCTAAATGGGTTTGCATCCACCTTTTTAAAAAGGAAAGTTGTGCCTCTTCATCTGACCCAGCCAGCCTGTTGAATCGATATCAATACAGAGCATTTAGAGCATTATAATGGACAAAGATATATTGGATACCAAATCCCTGATTAGTATATTAAAACCATCTAGGCCCCCAATTCCTTAGCCTAAATCAATCAATCCCAAAATTGTATGACCTGGACCCTACACTGATCAGGATTTAATCAGGTGTCAGATTTAACTTACTAAACTCTCTGTTAGTCAGTAGTCATTCATGGGTTGTAAATGAATTATACCAGGCATCTGGGTAGGCATGAACAGTTGCGAAATCGATCACTCGAAGCTTATTATTTTTGATGAAATCTGTTCCGACCAAGTATCCCCCTGGGTTCGTCTGATTAACTTTTTCAAGGGTTGAGTTGCCATAAAATCCTTCCATGCCGACTTCAACAAGGTGGTTTCTATCAATTGACTTCACGTACTTCGCCATTTCTTTTATCCATTTCTGGAATTGAAAAGAATATTATGAAAAACCCAATGAAAACATCCTGTAGTTTAACAAAATAATCAAGTCAGTGCAAGATTTATATGTTGTTTGACCTTCAATGTCCTTCCAGAGGTATCACTTTGGCAACGGGGCTCGTTGATGAGCTCCCATGCAAAGATTGTAGGGTCGTTCATGTAAGCAATTCCATTCATACTGTTCACTCTGGTCACTACTCTCTGCAAGAAAAATTACAGCAATAAATCCAAAGTAATGCCACTGTGAAAAACGAATCTCTAAGCCATCTTCAAGTGAGAAGCAAGGTGCTTTACAATCTAAGCGAGAGATGTCGATTGCTTCATGTCTTATGCACTTAAAGTTCTTGATGACTTAGGCTAAATTATTGGAGTCAGAAAGCCCCAATTTTTGGAGACACTTCCAGCTGGAATAAGGAACTTCAATCATAGTTCTACTTGAAATTACGATCTACACATTCAAAGGGTTTGCTTTTCCACCATTCGAAAGTTTTTGGATTTTCATGTGATCTCAAAAAAATATAAAACCATACCATGAAAAATCATTTCACCAGATTTGAAAATGGAAACTTTGAATAGTTTCTACCTGGGTAAAACCATGACCTAAAGTTTTTTGGGTTTTCTAATGAACACACAACCTGAAAATTTTCTATTTTCTAATCGACCAATAACTCAAATGAATAATTTATATCCGATCCTTTCAAAGTGTTACTAAGCAGATAAAGGTATAAAAGCCCTCAATGCTCGACCTGGAAAGGGTTAATCCATAATTACCTTGGCGTGGCTTCTGTAAAACCCTTTCACAGTGGGATTAGTGTAGAAATCGTCATCAGAGCTGATATTTAACCCTGCTTCCCGTCCCCATTGAACGTATTGTGGCCTTCCTCCATAATCCTCGTAGTTGTTTACCAAGCTCAGTATGACTCTGATGCCATACTTTTTGGCTTTCCAGACCACGAAGTCCAAGGCCTGCAATATGTCAGACAAAAAACTAATGAGAATTACAGTCATTATGCATGTACTGTGTATTGAATGTATCTCATCAGACTGAAGACCTGAAAGGCTTGTTCATTGTATACACCAGGAGAAGTTTGCAATGCTCTAGATGTATTTCCATCGTTGAAAGCCCATGTACGAGCAACAGTCAGACCATGAGCTGCAGCTTGTTGAAAAGCAGAGATAACTTTTTGTCTGTCTGTTGTGTTTGTTGCTACAAACATCATCCAATATGAGTTGAATCCATTTACATACAGATGGCTTCCGTTCACAACAAAGTTCCTGCCTCTTCTTTTCACAAAACTACTTCCAGAATGAGCACAACTAGCAGGTTCCCATTGTTGAAGAATAATGAAGAAGGGAATAGCGGAAACAACAAAGAGAAATCTCAACAGTGAAGAACCCTCCATAGGAGACACTGATTGTTTGCTCAGGAAAACCAGACTATTTTTTAAAGCTGCACAAGCAATATCAACCTACCACTGTATAGCAATCATAAATTATATACGCTTGAGAGAATGAAACAAGGAGGGGAATAAAGAAGATTGTGACTAGGTAATCTCCTGCGAGATCTTAGCGATCAATTAGTTAACGAGGAAAACGACCGCACAAAGGAATGTTATATGGCATGATGGAATGTGCAGTCATGGCATAAGTAACAAACCAGAGGGAGACTGATAAGAATTGATTCAAGTATTAGTTGAATGTGACAGATAGAGAAAGGATGCATTTAGAACATTAGCAGGTGACTTATATTCATCTTAACAGGGGATTTATTAGGCATGGAGATGATTAAAAAAACAAAGTTTCAATCTCTTTGTGCTTAGAAAATTGAGATTACATTACAGATTTCAATTTATTTTCTAATTTATTTCTTTCATATCATAAAAGTGATACAACTCTCCCACTCATCTCAGGCGTAAGAATTTTAAAATGAATAAAAGATATGAATTTGAAATAAGTTGAGGTGGACAAAAACCAAACCAGTTTGAGAGAAATACAAAGAAATTAAGAATTAATACATAATCTGATGCCCAGGAACGGCCATGCCAAAAACAGAGGAAAACACTGATAAAAAGCATAAAAATTCTCTCAAATGACAAAGGTATGAACTGAGATGACAACCCAAAGTACATGAATAAACCTGTACATTGCACATGCAACTGCAGAGGATAAACTGTAACTGAAATTATGAGATCTCCTTTCTATCGTTTGTTTTCTAGATGAGCTAAGTACACTGTATCATCATATGTCATAACTTTGAAAATAAAACTGGGTAAACTCTCATCCATCTGTCAATGCACCACCACCTAACCACACAGTACATGCCATAGTAGTTAATAAGGAGAGAAGCTTGAATCCTTTTAAGTCAAGCATTATCCACCAAGCAATGCAACATTTAAGATAAGGTCTATTTGCTACAGGAATGACCCATTCCAATATTAAATACAAAATATGCGTATATCTATCACCAATCTATGTTGAGCAAAGACGGACGAATGCACGAAACTAACATTTAGTTTCCATAAGTGCATGACAATGATATTACAGGTTTTCAATACAGCTGTAGAGCAACTTTTCTCCTGTTATACCCGTGATCTGCACGCTCGACCAATACTAATTATCTTGGCGTCCATTGAGCGTGTACAGGGAGAGTTTCAGTCCGTGAAGGTGATAGTTTAAGAGTCGTGTCAACATGCAATTCAGAACAGCTTTAAAATTCAGATTATCCCACTGTTAAAACACAGTATTCCTTTCTGAACAAAGGAGGGTATGTCCAGAGCACTTGTGATATTGTTTTCAAAGTGCCAAGTTTTTACGCGTGTTTACACTAGAGCGGGTCATCGGAGTTGTACTAAATTTTATTAAAAGCTTCATCAATTTGAAAACTGGTTTTTGAAACGAAAGCTTTGAGAGCTTGTATCTC
>SNQJ01S0147384.1:8451-23493 GCA_010110895.2 Picea sitchensis
CAACTTTTTCACTTCTGTTGATCATATATTAATAGAAATACTCTTTTTCCATCCAATTGATATATTGCAAATATTTGAATTATTATTCCATGGGAGTATTTGTTATGTATATTAATGTATTATGCTATTGAATGTGCTAACATCATATATTATCACCATATGCTTTCTTTGCTTGGTTTTTGAGAACTAGTTGCAGGTATATTGCTTTGGGTCAAGTGGTCAACGATGGACTTCATCGAATGTCTTAACAAGGTAGGCCTTTTATCTTGTCTTTCTACCATATTTGTTTATATAGTATACTTTATATTAGAGTTTATTTCTGCAATCATTTCCGTCTGTTGTGGTTTTACCCTAGCCTTAGAGAGATTTTCCTCGTAACAAATACAAGAAAGAGAACCCTGCATAATGATAGCAATTTTCACTTGCCTCTTCGAGGGGGAAACCTCCAACAGAGAAAATCTCTATTACAATAATATACAAAACAAAAATTATCATACCCTCTACTCTTATTTATACTAAATCTATCTATCCAAAAGAAAAATCTAGAGGAAGATCCTTGTAGAATCAAAATCTTCTATTAGGTCTTCTTACAATTGACTTATTCCTCCTTATTGCTAGGCCTGATTAATTTTGACCTTTATTACATGGAAATATATTATTCTACCCACTTGAGAGTTTAGGTAGTTTATGTCCCTAGCATGCCCCCCCCCCTTAAAATCATTCTTTTCCTCAAGGCTTGAGATGAGGAAATTGTTGCAGAATATTAATTGGATCCCAGGTGGCATCTACAGGATTTTTATCTTTCCACTGGAAAAACACTTCCTTGATGGTGCATTGATAAAGATGATGCTCACGCTGGTCCAAAAATGCTTGTGGTTGCAACCAGATGGATCCTTCATCCAAATCGGGAAGGTTGGTTTGAGTTTGGCACTTAGTTCCAATCACCTTCTTTAACCAGGAGACATGAAAAACAAGATGGACCTTAGAACAACTAGGTAAATCTAATTGATAGGCCACCTGTCCCACTTGCTTGAGAACTGTATAAGGACCATAAAATTTGGGTGCCAGTTTCTGACAATGTTCAGCCTTGAGTGAAGTTTGTTTATAAGGTTGCAATCGAAGAAATACATGGTCTCCTTCAATAAATTGATGTTATGAACGACCTTGATCGACTTGTTTCTTCATGCAATTCTGATCCATCACCAAATTATCTTTGAGGGTATGGAGAATAGCTTCTTGAACTCTAAGTGATTGGTCAATCGTCTGAACCTTCGAGACACCTGGCATGTAGGAGAGAACAGAAGGTGGATTTTGTCTATATACTGCTTCAAAAGGAGTCATGCGAGTAGGTGTATGGTAAGAAGTGTTGTACTACCATTCAAATAATGGTAACCATTGAGCCCATTGATTTTTCCTTTCAGAGGAAAAACACCTTAAATAAGTCTCCAAACACTTGTTGACAACTTTAGTTTGACCATCAGTCTGGGGATGATATGCGGTGTTGAGATGCAATTGGGTGCCCTGTAGCCTGAACAATTTTTGCCAAAAATTGTTGGTGAAAGTGGGGTCTCGATCAGAAACAATATAATGAGGCATGCCATGAATCTTGAATATATGATCCATGAAAAGTTGAACCACAGTGGATACAGTAAATGGATGTTGAAGAGCACATAAATGAGCATACTTGGAAAGGAGATCGACTACCTCCATGATGACTAACTTGTTGACTGATTTAGGTAATACCACAATAAAATCCATAGATATGTCCCTCCAAATAGTGGGTGGAATTGGAAGCGGTTGTAGTGTTCCATGGGCTTTGATTGTTTCTCACTTGTTATGTTGAAAGACATCACATTCTTCCACAAAATTGTGAACGTCATTTTTCATACCATCCCATAAAAAAGAACATTTGACCATGTCATAGATTTTGGTAAACCCTAAGTGCCCAGTTGTGGGAGTAGCATGAAGATCAGAAAGCACCGTGGATTTAAGTTGTGAATGTTTACTTAAATACAAATGGCCTTTTTAGTGAAGCTCATCATTGTGCCAAGAGTACCCTGGGAAACTAGAGAATTGTCTTGCAATTGTTGGATTAGATGTGAAATTTTAGGATCTTATAGCCATTCCCAATGAACATCTTGGAGCCAATCTGGTACAATGAAGGATAGGTAGAAAAGGGATCCTTCATCTTCATATTTTCGAGAAAGAGCATCACCAACCACATTTTCTTTTCTTTTCTTGTAATTGATCTCAAAAGCATATCCAAAGATCTTAGTTACTGATTTTTTTTTCTCTGGAGAGGAAGGCCATTCCTCCAGAAAATATTTGAGGCTTTGATGATCTATCTTAATTTGGAAGTGTTTCCCCAAGAGATAAGAGCGTCAAAGATCCACTGCATGAAAAATAGCCAACATTTCCTTTTCATAGATTGATTGGCCCAAATGGCATTCTGACAATTGTTTGTTGGTAAAGGCCAAAGTTCAAACCTCTTGCATAAGGACTGCTCCAATTCCTCTTCTGGAGGCATCACATTCCATGAAAAAGGTCTTTGTGAAATCAGGAAGGGCCAATATCGATGTAGTGCACGTAGCCACCTTCAATGATTGAAAGGTATGATCAGCTGCGGGAGTCCAAGTGAAAGAATTCTTTTTAAGTAGAGAAATGAGAGATGCCGCAATATTTCCATAATCCTAAACAAACTTGCGATAATATCCTGTTAAACTTAGAAAACCATTCAAGATTTTGATAGTCTTGGGGCGAGGCCAATCCTACATTGCTTCAATCTTCTTAGGATCCACTCGGACACTAGCCTTTCCAACAATATGACCCAAGTACTCGACTTATGAGGAACACAAGGAACATTTAGAGTGTTTGAGGAAAGTTTGATGCTAGGAGAGTAGATGAAGAACTTGATCCACATGGGCAAGATGGGATTTCCAAATCTTACTATAGATGAGAATATCATCAAAGAAAACTAAGACAAAATGATGGATAAAAGGACAAAAGACATGATTCATGAGGCTTTGGAAGGTGGAGGGGGCATTACACAGGCCAAAGGGCATGACCAAGAACTCATAGTGACCCTCATGAGTTCGAAAGGAAATCTTGGGGATATCAGCAGCTTGGATACATATCTGGTGGTAGCCAAAATGCAGATCAAGTTTAGTGAAATGTTGAGCACCACTCAACTCATCCAAGAGATAATCAATGACAGGAATGGAAAACTTGTCCTTTATGGTGAGTTTATTGAGGGCATGAAAGTCAAGACACACGTGCCAAGTACCTTCTTTCTTACATACCATGACCACAGGATAAGAATACGGGTTGGTACTAGCATGGATATCACCCACTTGTAGCAATTCCTGTACTATTTTCTCAATTTCATTCTTTTGGGCAAAGGGATGACGATAAGGGAGAACATTAGGGAGAATACTACCAGGAATAAGGGGTATGGAATGATCATGAACACCATGAGAAGGCGGAAGTACTTGAGGAGTGGGGAAAATAGCTTGGTGTTTGGAGAGAATAGCTTGGAGGTCAGGATGCATAGAGGGTGTCTCAACTGCGTGAATATAATGGAGTTGAGAAATAATACTGGAATGGCCTTTCTTGATGAGATTTTCCATGCGATGGGAACTGATGATCTCAGGAGAACCAGTTGTGAGACCTTGGAAGTGATACCTTTGTCCCTCATGTTAGAATTGCATGGTTAATTCCTTAAAATCCATAAGAATGGGACCCAAAGTGCGTAACCATTCAACACCTAGAACAATGTCACAACCGCCCATTTCAATGGAAAACATATGATATTTCAAGTGGTAATTATTATCACTGAAATTTTGTTCGCAAATGGTTACAGGAATCCAACATCTCCAAACACCTATTAGTTCATCCATGGCCCAAAAAATGCATTTCCAAAGGGCACAAAACTATACAACTAGTTATAAAATCAGCATGAGCTCAAAAGACAAAGGAAGCACGTGCACATGCGCCAATCGAAAATGCYGAAAAAGCGCACATGCGCCCGATGTGAGACCKTGGAMACAAAAAGCCGCGCGTACCTCAGAATGGTGCATTTATGATTTTGGTCGGCCTTCCACCCACTTATGGTTCATCTCCCAAGTMAATTTGACACCCAAATCTGAGTTGTATCCGAGTGGTGGGCTGGTCAAAAACCTAAGGGTGCCCTAAAGGGCCCCTTGTTCACACTAAAGACTGGTTGAATAATGCCTCAAAKATTTTCTATAAAAAGAGGCCATGGGTGCACTATATTTCCAAGAATTCATTTGTATTGTTATGTTGCCTATATTCTCTTGGAGGAACCTCTTTCCTCATTAGAGCATACAAGCATCATTTCATTGAGCTATTCACATCACCTCTTGAGTGAATGAGATTTGGATTTCTTCACCATTTCCTTTTGGTTTTCTAATTGTAAGAAGAGCTCAATATTTGGGGGTTCAAGAGCCTTCCCTTGGAGGAAGAGGGGACCCATAAGTCTTCCTTTCTCTTTGGTGTTTTCCCACTAATACAATATATCCATTGGTGGTAGGAATGGTGTTTATTTATTTTTATTCTAATATCCTTATGCACTATAGTTTAGTTTCTTTCATTGTTTTTAGTTTAGTTGTTTGTTTATTTCTTATGCTTGATGTTTCTAACTCTTGCATTCACTGTTGTCTTGTCCAGCTAACCCAACTGGACTTGTAAGTGTCCTTCTTTTGCTCATTTAGGTGACGAAAAGGATACAAAAAATTGGCGAATCCACTGGGGAATAGGTATCAATTTCCTCCCCATTTGGGTTATTTGAGCACTTATTTTTGGTTTATTTAACTTGCAGGAACCATAACCGTCCCAAGCCTGCCTGCAAGAAGCTAAATTCGGAGCGGAGCTAAGAGAATTTTATCTGAAATTTTCTTCCCGACCATGTAACAGAAAGTGCGTGGGTTTTTTAACCCACAGGTTTGTCTCTCGAGCACCTACGCCAAACTCTCTGTGTTGCTCAACACCTTCTGCGCACCTGCGCTAATAGGTCATTTTTTATTTTCACATTGGCACCACATGTGCCTCTGTCTACTCTGCGACCCACACATCTATCTAGAAGTTCACACATTGTAAGGGTTTTTGTGATTTGTTGAAGGCCCATAGCCTTCTTAAGCTTGATTCTATGCAGATTTTAATATGCACCACACTTAGATTCCCTCTCCACATGAAGGGGTAATCAAAACATAAGAACTTAGGGGTTAAAATCCATAATTATCCTCTTTTTTCTTTCATTTTTCCACATGGATGGCTTGCTTTGATTTAAGTTAAGTTGGAATCATTCTATATCACATATAAATAACACTTGCATTGGGACCAGAAGTTGAACATCAATCATTGAGAATGCTCTTCTCTCACGCCATAGAGGGATCTTGAGAATCAGAAAAAAGATTCAGGGAAAATTTCATCTCCCTTAAAGACAAAATCTTTAGGAGAGGACAATAGCCCCATCAAGACTCCTCTTAGTTTTATTTTCAAACACATCTTAAATTTGTAAGGGTCCATACATGACCACATGCTAGAAAGATAGGATAGTTTTGAATTTACTTTCTTAGATTACATCACTAGGGAAGCTTAAAGGTTTTGTAATGGACCCATACATGTGCACATGTCCACAATATAGGATAGTTTTTTGAAGCTTTCTTAGATTAAATCACACTAGGGAGTTAAAGGATTTGTAAGGACCCACATGTCCACATGCTAGTTCTCTAGGGACTTTAAAATTATGCAAGTTTGTAGCAATGGGATTTAGTAAATTAGGTAATAAAGACTTGTAAAGGACCACATGAAGTCCACATGCAACAAGGTGACACCTAACTTATTAAAAATTTGGCACACTTTCACTTATTCACACACAAAGTCACTATTCACTCACATAGTTTCATCCAGAATCATGGAGGTAGAAGTAGGTTTCCTCCAAAGGAATTCTGAAACACCCCACCCTTTTCTTGACGAGACTATTGACTCCCACTTAATTTCAACGATATTGGTTCACCACCCCAATCTCTCAAACAACCACATCTAAAAATTTTCTAAAAAACTCACTAATTTTTCCTCCACAAGAGGTGCCAAAAGAAATTTTTTAGTCTAGGTAGGATCTCGGGGATAGGCATCCAAATAACTCCTCGTTATCTGGTTCTCACATCTTCAAACGGTAGAAGTTGACAAATAGGGAAATTTTAAATCCTCCAAGTCAAGTGTTCCTACACCATAAGGCAGGGAGATACCCATGAAGGCTCGAAGGCTGAGGTCCAGTTTTTCTATGCATCCCCCCTTGAGGCACCCACCTCTTGGATGGGATCCAGCCCATGACCCATTTCTGAGGCCAAAAATCTAAATGCTGCACTTTGATCGAGGTACCTAGTGACCAAATTTTAGGCCATCTACCCAAGTGGAAATTTTAGGATACAATTGCACCTTTATCAGATTTTGTGTGGCTATTGGGAAATATCGCCAGCTCTTTCGCGATATGCCCCCTCTACCCCTCATTATAAATGATTATTTCATCCTTCACTAATTCCTCTTCCAGTGGATTTAGACCCCACTGTTGAGTGCTATTGGAAGGTCCAGTGCTATTTGAGAGGAAGGACATTACGTCTTTTAGGACACGAGAATTTGTTTTCTTTGTTCTCCCACGTGGAAAAACACTACCTACCCACATGTGTGTTTCTTTGTCAATTGATTTATGTATGATGCTCTTTTGATTACATACGATCATGAGATATATTGTGAAGGTCCAAAAATTATAAACAAAAGACTCTTGTTCATTTATTTCTCTCATCACCAATTGCACACACCCACTTTACTAGTTGGACATCATAGGGGACTCACAGAATCCTCGTCGTTCCAGATGCTTGCTAAATCTCCCTCCTATTCTAGGGGAAGTTCTTAGTCTTTCCAACTCATCGCCTCCACCTTCCCACACCCTTGTGAGTGCTACTATCCTTGGATCATCTTTCCTTGGTTCCACTTTACTTGGGTCCACTTCCCAAGGTCAACCGTCCACTCGCTCTCCTTTACACAGAAGTGGGAGACAAACTTCTTCCCAAGGAGGAAGTGCCACCCCACCTAACCCCCCTCACGGGTCAGGTACACACACCACTCACACCATGGCTGAAAATAACCCTCCACCACCACTCCAGATTCTATACTTCGCTTCTCTCAACATACTGGATCTGACAAAGATCGCAAATGATCTTATATTGCATGACCCCACATGGCCTGCAATGCCTACCAATCTACCTTCAGACATACCTAAGTTTGAAGGAAAGGCAGGAGACGACCCTGTCAACTATGTCATGACCTTCCACTTATGGTTCTCTTCAAACAACATCGTGGATGACTCCATTCGATTAAGGTTATTCCAACGCACACTCACTGGCCCATCGACCAAGTGGTATGTAGATGAAAAATCAACATCCCATGCGTCTTTTGAATCTTTGGCCAAATAATTTTTTACCTTATTTATATTACCAATCCTCCATGGCAATGGTCTTGAACTACTCTCCAATTTTAAACAAACCTCAGCCACACATATTTCTAACCACATTCATGAATGGCATCAACGACATAGTTTATGCAAATCAGAAACCACCAAACAACAATGCCTTGATTGGTTTCTCAGATCACTTGTCTCCCTCCTCGGTAAAGATGTGGCTTCCACCTTCCCCCAATCCGAAGAAGAAGCCATCAAAAAGTCTCAACAATATGACCTCATCTATTCATAGTCAATATACTTATACATAGTACTACTTGACCTCCCAAGACCCATACCATTCGGCCAGGACAAACCTGGGATGTCTCACTCAGAGGATGGATTGATTGGTACCACAACACACCACAATCCACACCCCCAACAACCACCTATGTATGGAACACCTCAATATCCATCGGTATATGGAGGACCCCCTTATCATCCTCCTCCCCCTTATCATCCTCCTCCCCCTTATCAACAACCATACCCTTTTGACCTTCCTCCACCCATAAGTGGACCCCCGCCAACACCCACCATGCGCCCAACTATCCAACCAAGTTATGGTACCCCCTCTACCTCAGCTTACACCCTAAGCACTAGTGAAAGAGATATGCCTTCCTATGTAACCTACGAATAATTACCACAAAATAATCTGTACTTTCCATTCCCTGTCCCTCCACAGCCCATGGCTCCACCACAAGGACATCCACATGCTAGGGTTAATTTTGTTCATCCTTCTCCCATTCAGCAATATAAAAAAATTTGAACAACTGAATACGGAAAATCCGACCCATCAATCGAATAATGCCAAAAATAAAGGAAAAAACTGAAATAATAATAATCCAGGACCAGGAGGGAATCACCCCCAATAGAACCAACCTGTCGGGGGCAACCAGAATCAGGGGAACCAAAACCCCCAAGGGGGAAATAATAACAAACTCCAAGGGAAGAATAACAACAACCTTCATACAAACTTCCCTTGTTCCCTTTGCGGTGAGTATGGACATTATACTCACCATTGCCCTAAAATTGTTGACTTTAAACGGATGAAAGAATCCATAAATGGACCACATCCCCCAACACCCCCTGCCCCGCAGCAGGCCCCAGAACAATATGTGCAACAACCACCCCGAGTCATGCTGTAAAACCCCATTCCACACCAAGGGGTGATGAAAAACCAATAGGAGATGCATCCTACCCCACCACAGATGGGAAAATATCCAAACCCGAGCACTTCTGCAGATCGCACTATCCTCCTCACTAACAAGGAAGAAGTTCTTCTACAAACACGTAGTCGTCAATATAGTGCACCCCCTGAATCTACTCCAACTACCTCAGAAGCAACCCCAGTCACAACGGTATCACCTTTGATGATTCCATGCCCTAATCTTGAATCACCCCTTCATATTCCTTGCATCCCGTTGTGACAGAATGTCAACAACCCTTAGGCCAGGGCGGCACACAATTATAGTCTGGTCAATGACTTGGCACAATATCCTATTGCCATGTCCATTTTAGAAGTCCTTCAAACTTTTCCTACTCAACGGAAGTCATTACTTTCCAATCTCGGGGCAATCGACCCTGTTGACACTCAGCTCATCACCTTTGATCTTGATAGTGGGGAACCCCATCTCCCTGCTCTGGTCTCTTTCCAAATACCAATTAAAATCCAAAACATCACAATTCATCACTGCATCATTGATGAAGGTGCATCCACATGCATCATGTACAAAACTGTGTGGCATAAACTTGGCTCCTCTAAGCTTATACCATCCACCATCACTCTTAGAGATTATGGTGGATGCCCATCCTCTCCTGAAGGGATCTTTCAAAATGTCCCCGTTGAACTCGGGGGCAAGACTATCCTCATTGACATTGAAGCTATCGACGCTCCGCTTGATTACAACATCTTGTTTGTATGTAGCTACATGTATTCTATGAAGTCTGTGGCCTTTTCTGTGTTTCTCACAATGATGATCCCCCACAACGGAAAGACCGTCACCATCAACCAAGTGTCACATTATGAGCTCAACCCTTCCTCCAACATCAATAACATCCTACCTTTTGTCCACACTAATCTCGATGCCTACCCACTCATCGAGATGGGTCCCAGAATTTTCAAAGTCCCATCCTTGCTAGGGACATACCCTGGCGCACCACCGCTCATACATCCCTAAGCACAAGTCTGTGTCATATCATCCAATGGAACAGAAACTAGAGATACCCTTCCTCCCACAGAGGCTTCCTTACTATCTGACGTCCCACTAGTCGCAGAGCTCGTTCCTCAGGAATCCCCTGAGAACTCTTCAGCCCCACTTGTTCTCAATTTCACCCTCCCCCAGGGCCACATCCCAGTTTGGGAGACATTCCCCCAAACCATTACTCAATCCCCTTCTTTTACCCCCACCGGGCATACAATCTTTCCAGGTAGCCACAACGCTTACCCTTCCCAATATGGTGCTGGAAATTCTAGTATGGTATCTACATCCACCTGCAATAGTCCCTCAACCATCCCTCCCTCCCCAAACAGAAGGAATCCTGATGCAGATTCCAATACTTACTCCATCCACACCACCCTCACCCCCACTCGCTAGAGCCACTACTATAGTTGGGGGAAGAAATAAGAATAAAGAGCCCACCACTCCACTTCCCCCATGAATTTAGCCTCCTTGCACACTATGTGAGAAAGATAGACACCCCACCAATAAATGCCCATCTCTTCCTGAGCTATGCAATATAATTGAACTCCCTCGAGTGACGACATCGCTCGTCGCTTCCTCCATTTCACCTAGTACTACCACTGCATCCCCTACTACAGGAAGCAAAGGGTCGTGAACCAAATTTGCATGTGCCATATGTTCATAGTATGGAAATTACACCCACCATTGACTGATGCTACCTCAACTTAGGCAAACGCTAACGATAGTACGCCAGAGATTTCAGCAAGAACCCTCCCCTTCCATGTCATCTCAAACACATGTCACTGACATACACTATGTCACGACCTCAATCAATGAGCATATGAGATATCCTTTCTCTCTCTACGAGTCACTTGATCATTTCACACATCAATGTCCTATGATCATTTAATATCGGCGTCACCAAATGGCCCTTATTCAAAATCCTACACCCCCCCACTGCCAGCAGAACTAGTGAATACCTCTACTCCATCACCTGATGTTGTTCATATATTCTCTCCTGAGCCTAAGGCACTCCCTATTCCTCCATGGTTCTTGGATAGCTTATATGAGGATTTTCCCCCAAATCCCCCCAATTCTCCAGTTCATTTTCGCACGAAAATTTTACACTCAACTACCATTTTCAAACCACATTATCTTGATATTTGGTTTATGTCGAGTGAACCATTGCAACCTCCTTGCGTCAATCCCCCTACCACTTCACCACTAGAATACAACCACACGGTGACAATCACCAATGTTACTCTCCTAGATACCCTGTATTCTCGACAGTTCCACTGCAACGAAGACATCCTCGAGGAATTAACTACCATCGATTGCCCATGGGATTCCTTACATCATAGAGCACTCTTTCTTTCACAAGAAGCCTTTGTGCCTCCTAACCAAAACTCCATATACAAAATGGAAACCAAATACTTTCTCCCATCAGGGCATATAGATTGGTTCAATAACCCTATCCCTGCCCCCAACGCTTTTCAAGAAGGTAACATGGCCAACATTTCCCCCACCATCAAAATCGATATTTCCATCAAACCTGGAATCGTAGAGGAAATCACCATAGGTGATGCATGCTCTCCTAAAGAACTCATATCTTACAAAGCTCTCTTCTAGGAATATCGGGACATTTTTTCCTGGTCATACACAGAGATGCCTAGCCTTGATCCCTCTATTGTCGAACATTGTATAGACACATGGCCTGATATCACACCTGTATGAAAAAAGCTATGTCCACTACACCCATCCAAAGACGCAGCCATCAAATCCAAAATTGACAAATGATGTGTTGCAGGGTTCATATACCCCATCGCATATACATCATGGGTCTCTAACCCCATTCCTGTTAACAAAAAACAAGGCATTATTCCCGTATGTACCGATTTTCGTGACCTCAATCATGCATGTCCCAAACACAATTTTCCAACGCCCTTTATCGATCAAATTATCAATGATTGTGCTGGCCACAAGGCCTTGTCCTTCATGGACGGTTTCTCTAGATACAACTGAATTCAGATTCACCCAACCGATCAATGCAAAATCGCATTCACTACCCCCTGGGGTGCTTTTGCATATCGTGTCATGCCTTTTGGCCTCAAGAACGCTGGTTCCACTTTCCAATGGGCCATGACATACATTTTTCATGATCTGGCGCATATCATCCTCACATACTTGGATGACCTCACCGCTCGATCCAAGAAACTCACTCAACATCTCAACGATTTATGGATCATCTTCCAAAGGTGTCGTCAGTACAATATCTGTTTGAACCCCCTGAAGTGCATATTTTGCATCACCGCTGGACACCTCTTTGGGTTCATCGTTTCCCAATGCAGCATCACTGTGGACCCCCTCAAGGTCCAAGCCATCACAAAAATTCCCCCCCCACCTCGAAATTTACACCAGTTGCAAAGCTTACAAGGCAAAGCTAACGTTTTATGCCCCTTTGTCCCCGATTACGCCACTCGTGCACACGGTTTCCTTTGCCTCTTACTTCACGATATCCCCTTCCAATGGGATGCACATGCCCAAACCCCTTTTGATGATATTAAAGTGGCACTCTCAAACACCCCATTGATTAGTCCACCCAACTATGACCACGACTATATCCTCTGCTTGTCGGCCTCATCCATCTCAGTAGCAAGCGTTCTCATCCAATTCGGAGATGATGATCGTGAGCATGTAATTTACTATATCAGTAAAAATCTTTCAGGGCCACCTTTGAAATACAATCATGAAGAGAAACTCTCCCTTGCATTTTTCCTTGTAGTCCAGAAACTGCACCATTACAGTCTGGTTCGAACTACCAAAGTCATAGTAGATTCCAACCCCATGCAATACTTGCTCAGTCATTGGAAAATTAATGGTAAATTTTCTCGATGGATCGTCATCCTTCAGGAGTACGACCTCGAATTTTCAACACCCAAGAGAAATAAATCCCTCATCCTCTCCAAGCTCATTACGACATTTCCCTCTGATACTCCCATTTCCCCCATCAATACTAACTTCCCCGATGAACATCTCTTTTACATCCCCTCGAATGATCCTTGGTACTACGATCTCCTCGTCTACCTCCGAACACAGAAGTTCAGAAACTGCCTCTCCCAAGACGATCATCAACGTATTCTCCACTAGGCCCCCTGCTACCTCCTTATCGGTGATATCTTATATCGACGAGGGGTCGACACCATACTTTGTCGATGTTTGACCATCGATGAAGATGATAGAGTCTTGAATGACTGCCATAGCGGTGCCTGCAGTGGCCACCTCTCAGGGATGTCCACTGTTCATAAAATCATTCGATCAAGCTACTTTTGGCCCACATTGTTTCACAATTGCATCCACGTTGTGAAGCAATTTGATAAATGTCATCTATATGCCAACAAAGCGCGAGCACCACCCGCTCTTCTACACCCAGTCATTATTGTCGTCCCCTTTTGAAAATGGGGCATATAATTCATGACTTGCAACCCTCCATCAAGCAATGGACACAAATACATTGTCATGGTAGTAAATTAATTCACCAAGTGGAATGAAGCCATGCCTACCTTCAACAACACCGTTTACACTGCAACACTTTTTTTCTTTAACCACGTCATCTCTTGCTTTGGAGTCTCACTACAGTTAGTCTCCGATCACGGGAAACAATTCGATAATAAGATTTTTGTTGAACTCTCCTCCAGGTTAGGCTTCTCCCATGAGTTCTCCTCCCCATACTACCCTCAGTCCAATGGATAAGTAGAGGCAGTCAACAAGGTCCTCAAAACCATGTTGCAACGCACGGTTAACAAACATAAAACCAATTGGCATCATATGTTGTTTTCCGCACTATGGGCTTATGGCATGATAGTTAAAACCGCCACTAGTTTTACACCATTTCATCTTGTCCATGGGGTTGAGGCCACTCTCCCCATCGAATTTGAAATCCCCACCTTATGCTTTGATCACCATGTCAACCTTCGCTCATTCAATGAAGGAGACCTCATCCTTGCTTATGATATTGCTCACGATACCCTTGGCCATGGAAAATTAGATTCATTATGGCATGGACCTTACATCATCCAACATTTCCTCACTAAAGGTGCATACATCCTGGCTTCTCCCGAAGGCCACCCTCTCAAAGAACCCATCAACGGGTTGTACTTAAATAAATTTTACGCCTGAGTGTAGCCATTCTACACTAGGATTTTTCTTTTTTGTAGATGTTTTGTAGATTTTTTAATCTTCTTCTTCCCTCCATGCCTTATGTCTAATATACCATTTATGTTCTTGACAGATGCCTCCTCCATCGGCCTACCACATCGGTTACACCAACGGAGCTAGTCGGTGGACACAGAATCTCGCTTCGACCACTTGGGCCCTCTATTCCCCCTAACACGAACTGCTCCACTCCAGCGGCATATGTTTGGGCTCAACAACCAACAACCAAGTAGAATAAATAGTCGTCATTGGCCTCCTTGCTGAGGCCAGTCATCGCCATAACTATCACCTTAGAATCTTACTAGATTCTCAGCTCGTTGTCCTTCATCTCAACAATGTGTACTGTGTCCGCAATCCTTGCCTCTTCCGCAAATACTTGCAAGTTAGACTTTTATCTCGACATTTTGATTCCATCACATTTACACATATTCCAAGACAATTCAATCAAATAGCATATAATATGTATAACCTAGTGTTAGATTGGAATTTGTCACATCAAGATACCATTACCCATACATAAACCATCAAAAGTCTGTCACAACATATAGATTAGACATCATAAAAAGCATTAAAAATCATCATCACATGTGAACATCATATAGATCCAAAATGTATATCCATATATATATATATATATATCGATCAATATGCCATGAATTTTTACAAAAAATAATACAGCATGTCCAACACCAATAGGCAGGTGAACCGCCTCACCCCTATAAGTACAAAATCGGTGTCATAGCACCATATACAAAATGGGCTTGCAAGCCTATATAAATACAAAAATACACATACAAAGGAACTCATGGTGCCTCTATAGCTCCACCACCTAGCCCTCTCTCTGGAGGAGGTGCCCCACCAGCTAGGAGTCCCTTAGGCCCTGGGGGAAACCGCCTAGTCATCGTCGCCCTAGCTACAGCTGCTCTGCGGATCAAGGTCCATGACTCTGCTGAAAGGCCCACACACTACTCCAAGACTCCCTCATCCTAGATCTGAGTCCACATGCCCTTAGGTACTCCCTGTAATACTGCCTCCAATCGGCGACGAAAATCCTCAAACTCTCCATCGGCCCCCGTCGAAGGAGCATGTGATGGCCCTACACTGGGGTCATCATGATGGAATCTCCTAGCCACTCTC
>SNQJ01S0147384.1:32494-47285 GCA_010110895.2 Picea sitchensis
TCTTTTCCCCCAGATTCACCACTTCCCAGAATTCACCCTCAAGTGCCAAGCCCATTATATCACCGAACAAAGAGCCATCGTGTCCTCATCTAAGGAAATTATTTTCCTCATCACACAAAAAACCATCGACCAAATGATGCAGATATCCCGAGCTGACTCTGCCTCACCTTTTAACCTCGAAATCATCACAGAGATCTACCAGAAGTTGTCGTTTCCTCAAAGAGCTCATATTTTTGAGCTTTTTCTTCCACAATCTACTCAGCTCCCCACTACAAACCCCCCTTATCCTTCCTCCCTGTTCTCAATAAAAGGAAACTAGGTCATCACGTCACTATGCACCTTGCTTGGTTACTTTTTAGATCAATGGGTAGATGAACCCATTTTGGGATTTCTGTCTATTTTCTCCACCGATGAGAAACCAACTACATAGTTTGACTACAACACGTTCCTGGCGGACAACATTCACGAACAATTCATAAATTTCACCACAAAAGGTATGTTCAAGTAATCTGCAATACTGGCATACCTGTTCGTTTTCTTCCAAACGGACAAATTTTATTTTTCTATGCAAAAGATGGACGAGGATGGTAGACCACAGGTAGTAACGGCATGGACTTCTCTTCTCATACATAACTCCACAAAATTTAGTTTCAAGCAGTTCATCGAGCAGTTCTACCACCCAGTGGTGAGTATGCTAAGTGGCAGACCCGAACCCATAATTAATGATCAAATTCAGAGGATTCTACATCTCTCGGACCTTACAAAGACTGGTGATTGGTACCTGTACCAAAATCATACTGAGATCAGAGTCTATGGGTGCAAGTTATCCCCATATAAACTACCCAAGTACTTACCTGTTAGAATTTTTGCCCTGGAATACATAAGGCAGATGATAAACTTAGACGACATACATTTTGTGTCTTTGAAGAAGAAGCAGTATCTCAGAATCAAAGGGAAGAGTGGGTCTTTCATATGCAATAGTCGAGGCGAAGGGGAGGAAGCAGACAGACTGCTAAAATAAATGAAGGTTTTTGTCAGTTTCACGTGGCACTATGATCTGTGCAGGATAATTTCCAAGATGAGAATAAAAAATAAGAATATCCCATATGTTCACATATCTAGGCCTGAGGTAGAGAAGTTTGCAAACCAAACAGAATGGAAGCCAAACACATTGGTTGAGGTAAAACAACAGGACCCTTCGGTCGTTGTTTCATAGACCACTACACCATAGGTTCCAGAGGAGAAAAGGCCCAAGAAGGACACTTCACCTTCTGTCATCGAAGTATCATCTGAGGAGTTTTGATTGCACACAAAGAGGTCGAAAACCATGCAGGCTCCTGACACGGCTGGAGAAAAGGCAATTCCATCCACTACAATGACGGAGGTGGATCACTCACTCCTTAGTACAAGAAGAAAGCAGATCATAACCTCAGTATTTCCAAAGAATCCTACAGATACTCCACCAGTCAACCAACCAGGCAAAACATGACCGAAGCTGAGTATCTTCGAGAAATACGATTTGATCAAGAAAAAGAATCAGACGCTGACCAGTAACACATATGCTCAGTTTTGGAAGAAAATGTCGACTGCACAACACAAAATGCTATCGGCATTCAACACTGAGAAGGGAAGAATGCACATGGCATTTCTCCAAGAACAGGTGCCAGACCCAAAGGTAATCATCGATTACAAAAGGGCAACTTTTGAATTCCAGACTAAGGATGTACATCCAACTGATCAAATGGATCTGCATAGGAAAACTTGAGAGATGTCTTTCTCCAGGTTGGCACATGCTTCCACTGTTGCCTCCAAGTTACAAGTGTCTCTAAATAATGTCCAGACGCAGTTGAAGTTGGGAAAAATAACATCCTTTGCCAAGGATAATAGGATTAAGACCTTGGAGGAACTGGTCCTCAAGATCGAATATGATCCCTCGAATGTGAAAGCAGTCGAGGAGATGATCAAGAAGAAAAATGATGACATAGCATCTATGAGGAAACAATTAAAGCTGCCACCAATAGTAGACTCTCAAGAAAAGGAAATGGCAGAGACAGAAGGAGAAAAAGATGAGATGCTTAAGTTGATCATGGAGTAGAATGCACAATTGAAGGAAATGGAAGCTGAAATGGAGAAACTAGTGAAAGATAAAGAGCAGTCAAAACCCATGGAAGTCATTCCATTGAGTGCAGTTCCACTCTCAGGAGTGAGCACAACATCACTAGCAGAAATTCCATCGGAAAATCCACTGATGTCTCTAGAAAAGACTGTTGAACTGGATAAATCTATGGAAGAGATGAATATGCAAGAAACATAGATTAGCAGGATAAAAAAGGAGATTGAGAACCTCCAGGAACTCAAATCTTCTTACCAAACCAGCTACTCCAAGGAAAAATAAGTGTTAGACCAGCTCAAACAAGAGTTACAACAGCTTCGGAAGCAAACAATGCAGGCAAAACACTAGCCAAAGTCAAAGAAAGTGTCTGGACAGACATCACCAAGTCTATGAATGAAATATGGCCAATGATACAAATTATGTTTGAGAAAAATGAATTGGTACAAAGAAGTAAACAAGCCATCGAGAAGATTAGAGTGGAACTAGGAGAGATCCCCACCGAGGCTAATGAAATCATGCAATTCCTAAATTCTAAAACCAGAGAGGAGCTGGAAGATCTGAAAATTGAAGATAGAACATAGACCATCCTTGAGGTCAAGAGAGTCCTGACCAAGAGAGGACTGATGCTATAGCTAGAAGAAAAGGTTTAGGCTATGGACCTAGGGGTGCAAAGGTTTTTCAGCAATATCGAGGCTCTACAGAAGAAGGGTCTTCCTAGTTTGAGAGTGATAAATGACAAATTGATGATGCTCCCCGATTACAAAAAGAGATTAGCCACTATGGCTAAGGATAGTTTGAAATTTTCAGGAATACAAGGTAGTATCACTGGCAAGGCATTCCTAGATTCTCTACAGTTGGACATCAACATACAACATGAGATCCGATACATCTTCATCAACAAGCCAACTTTTGCTAAGTACATAGAGATGGATGACGTTTACCGAAGGTTACTGAAAGTCGTCATTCCCAGTCATCTTTGATGGGAAGAGATTTGCAATCTAATCGAGTAGTCGATGAGCTGTCCCAGCCCAGTAATCTATCCAGTCAGACGAGGTCATGTAGAGACCTCACCAATGGTTCACCCAGAAAACAACATGAAACTTCGACACATCATCAAACAATTTCCTAGATTTTTGTAATTTGTTAAGTTAGTTAAGCTAAAAATAGATTTACCATGTCCTGATCTTTAATGATAGGATCGTTTGTAATTTTGGTTATAAATACTTCACTTTTCAAAGTATTGGGGTTGATATTTATGCCCTACGAGCTACCAGACTGTAATATTTTTTCAAGAGATCTTCCATTAATACAAAGAGGCATTTCCACAGGATTCTTGTGTGTACTCATTGGTGATGTTTTCCTTTCTAAGTTAAATGTTATTCTCGCTTAGTTATTGCACTATTTTCAAAATATAATCTTTGAAAGTAACGAACGTTACAGGATTTATCTTTGTATACCCTGTTTCTGACTTTAAAATATTTTAGTGTTTCATCTTCTGATTTTACGATAAACAAATTCGTAACTGCTTCTTTGTTGTAATTGACATTCTCGCCTTTTCTGCTATTCCTCATTTTTGCTGCTAAAAGAATCCAACGATTGCATTATATCGCCCTGTGAAAGGTTTCTTCATTTTCTGGTTTAGATTTTATTTCATGATACAGACCCCATATCCCAATGGATGTTTAAAGTTCTCTCATCCAACCCAACGAAAACTACAACAAACAAAACAAACATATTTTATTCACCTAGCCTAATATTTTAAATTTGAAACATATCTAAATCATACAGAGAGATCCCTCTCTGAAGCTGGTAGGGCTAGATCCCATATTTGAAGTGGTTGGATAAAGTTACCTCCCGTAGATTTCATCTTTTCTGACAACCTCTAGGAAATTTACAGAGCGTTAACATAGTGGTGACCATACTGGGGAAGAACTGAACAAATTTTAACCTCACGTTTTCTTTTCCCTGGAAGAAAAGTTTGTTTCTGAAAAATTGCAAATCTAAGAAAGAAATAATGTTTAGAGGTTGTTAAAATCTTGCACATATTATTTTCGGACTCGTAAAACTAAAAAGTATATATATAAAAAATCAAAAAGAAATCTGGCTCCCAAAAGAGCTTATACTCGATCTCACCCGGACCCAGAACCTGCAATAGCAACTGATAATCCAGAACAGTTGCTCAGGAAAAAGACCATTGCAAAAGGTTCAGTAAGTTATAGTCCCCTTCATAGGTCCCCTTCTCTTCCAGAGGATCTTGTTTCCCTTCAATATCTTAACTTTGACATCTTTTTTGAGCAAAGTTTGTTTAGAACGAAATCTGATAGCTTTGTGGCTGAAACAATTCTAGACCCAACCGTCTTGCAACCTCGGCCCCCTGAAGTTCTATCTCCCACTGCTAAACCTCAAACCACTCACTCAGTGCTAGCTAGCCCCTACTCATCCTCGTCTTCTGTCACCACCCCACCTATCATCCAGGTTGTCATCCCGCCCCCTCCGCCTATCATGGCAGCCAGGTATGCTCCCTTGGTGTTGGTCGCACCTCTTCATGCTATGCCCCAAGATTATCAAAAAAGACTTCATCAGTTCAATGGCGCAGGGCCCTTGAATGCACAACAACATGTGGATAAAATGAATGACTATTTTGACCTACAGGAAGTAGATGAAGCTGACATTCAAATGAGATTGTTTGCACAGAGTTTGAAAGGTGACGTTAAGAAATGGTACAAAGGCTTACGCACTGATTCAGTGCTTGACCTTACAGTGTTTCAAAGAAGTTTTCTATAAATATGGGAGGTAAATAAAAATCCTCTCCAGATCTTGTTAGAATACGAAAACATCAAAAGAAATCAAGGTGAGACAGTACAAGATTACTGCACCCGTTTCAATAATCTGTACAATGCAATTCCAGCCGATATTAAACCTCCACAAGGTTTGGCATTGATAAAATTCCCTGATGGTTTTGACGTAGATATGTCGTATAGATTAAGGGAAATAAACTCCACCACCCTAGAGGACATGCAGAAAAGCACAATAAGTGTGGAGGCCAACCTGTTGGCAAAAAGGGCAGGACAGAGGACAGAGAGGAGAGTCACAATTAAAGAGGAACCTTCCACATCAAGTTCTGATTCCAAATTGGATTCCTTAGCCAAAGAAATGGAAAGAATGATGGAGAGACTTACTGTATCCTAAAGAAACCCTCCTAGAGAAAACCCACCAGCTCCTCAAATTTGGAATCCTAACTTCAGAAGAAACCCTCCTCAAATCAGGCAGAGAGATCCTAGGGATCAAAGGGAACAGAGAGGTCTTGATCAACAGATCAGACTACCCCTACAAGAAACTTATGCCGATGAAGTAGATGAGGTAATTGAAGAACCAGAGGATACACACATAAACCTCATGGGAATTCACGATAACGAAGCAATTTTCCTCACCCAGGAGGAACAAGAAATTTTTCTTCTTTCTCAAACAAAGGTGAGTGAAGAAGTTAAAGATACTGAACAACAGGCATTTGAAAATGCCATTATGGAGGTACACTGACAGTACAATCTACGAAGTAAAAAGACAGATGGAAGTTCCCCAAAAAAGGCAACCGAAACAAAGAAGATAGTCGAAACCAAGAAATCCCCTGAGCCTTCTATCGAGAGGATCCCTGAAAAAGGTAATGCTGAAGATCTAGCAAAAAGAAACCTTACCATTTTGAAAATATCATCGCAGACTGAGGTTTCATCAACCAACCCACCAAAAATTTCCGCTCATAAGACTACGGTGGAGAAATTAGAATTGTAGAGCCAAAGCAGAACACCTACTCCTTTCAGCCTCGAAGGGGAATTAGCCAAAGTGAAAATTCCCATTCCTCTTTCCGAGTTGATGAGTAAGGACGCTTATAGATCGTAGGTGATCAAAGAACTAAGAATTGAACCTGACATAGGCACAGAGGCCTTAACTGTTGGATCGATGAATCATTCAGATACTGTAAACCTTACCGATGATCAACCTGAACTCTTGTTCGGACCTAAAGTGGATGGTCAGACCGACAATGGTGTTGTCGCTCACTTTTACATCATCCTTAATATACACGACCTGATTCTGCATAACGCTATGTTAGATTCAGGTGCTTCCCATAATTTGATGCCTAAAGCAGTGATGGAGAAACTGGGACTTGAGGTTACCAGACCTTACAAGGACTTACACTCTTTTGACTCCAACAAAGTTAGATGTATCGGTTTGATCAAGGATTTGTGTATCACCCTGGTTCAAATTCCTGCAAAAAGCATGGTCATGGATGTTGTGGTCGCAGAAATTCCCCTAAAATATGGTATGTTGTTGTCCCGGTCTTGGGGGACCAAGTTGAAAGGTACTTTGTAGTTGGATATGTCGTATGCCACTGTCCTAGTTTTTGGGCAATAGAGAATACTATACAGAGAAACGTTGATGAAATACATGGTTAGAAACCAAGAAAAGACACATTACTATCCTCTGTACTCTGCACATTCTGACCTAGATTCCTTTATCCTATATAACGATGGCAATACGGGAGAACAAATCACTCAGGTGGAAGAAGATACATCTGGTCCAAATGAAGGCCAAGAAATCACTGAGGCAGAAAGAAAGAAAATTGTGATAACTGAAGAATTTCCAGGGAATTTCTGGAGCATGGACTTTGATGGAGCCGTAAGCAAAGAAGGAGCTAGAACTGGAGTTTGGTTGCACAATCATAGATCCAGGTATTCGGAAAACCATTCTTACAAACTGAATTTTCAATGCACTAACAACATAGTTGAGTACGAAGCTTTGATGCTCAGTCTGAAACTATTGAAGAAGGTTGGTGCCAAACAAATCATGGTAAGTGGAGATTCCAAATTAATTATCAAACAAATTAAAGGTGAGTATGCAGCAAAACATCCCCATCTTAGATATTATAGGAATGTTGTTATGGATGCCCTTAAATGTTTCATTGAAGTTGATTTGCAAGTGATGCCTAGGGGACATAATATTTTAGCAGATGGGTTAGCTACGTCAGCAACCACATGCAAGATACCTTTTCGTTCCACTCACCCATACACGGTGGAAGTGAAGTGTAGACCAACTGTTCCAGACAACATCAAATACTGGGAAGTATTTGGTAATGATAATCAAATTGAAGATTTTCTACAATGTAAAAATGATTTCGAGTGTACAAACATAGAATTAGAAAATGAGGATGAAAATGTAAAAAGACCTGATTTTGGAAATGATAGTGTAAATAAGATAGATTTAGGAGAGTTAGGTGAGGATGAGATAGAAGTTGATGTTTTGCATTTAAAAAGTAACGTTTTACCTAGGGGTTTAGTTCCTTTAGAAGACCTATTTGATTTTAATGATGTAGCTAAAAATGTAAAATCGAAGCCAGTGGTCAGGAAGTAGAAGATTGAAATATAGGGGCAGAAGAGAAACCCAAGATGGTAAAACTTTACAAACCATTACCCCCTGAGAAGAAACTCAAATACATTGAGCTTTTCAAGGAATATTCAGACGTATTTTCCTGGGGTTACGAGGACTTGAAAGCTTATGAAAACAACATCATACAACATAGGATTCCAATAAAAGAAGATCAAAAACCTTTCAGGCAGAAACTTAGGAGAATGAATCCCAAGCTACTTCCCCTGATAGAAAAAGAAATCAAAAAAATGTACGATGCTAAAATCATAGTTCCATTATGATTTTCCAAATGGGTTTCAAATTTGGTCCCAACCTGAAAGAAATCCAAAGAAATCTGGCTTTGCATCGATTTCCGAAATCTGAATAAGGTCTCTCTGAAGGAAAACTACCCATTGCCAAAAATGGACCACATATTACAAAAGGTAGTCGGATCCAGTCAAATCTCTTTACTAGCTGGGTTCTCAGGTTATAATCAGGTCCTCGTCCACCCAGATGACCAAGAGAAAACAACTTTCACAACACCATGGGGTACTTTCATGTATGTGAAAATGCCTTTCGGGTTGATGAACGTTGGGGCCACTTTCCAGACAGCGATGGACATCGCTTTTGTGGAAGAACTCAGAAAATTTATTGTCATCTACCTGGACAATGTAACTATGTTTTCCCAATCTGATGACGAGCACTTACGACATCTCAGACAATTTTTTGAGAAATGAAGGAAATTTGGGATTTCTTTGAATCCTAAGAAGAGCCTTTTCAGATTAGAGGAAGGTAAACTGTTAGGGAACATAATCTCTAAGGACAGAATTAATATAGACCCCAACAAAATCTAGGCCATTCAGAAATTAGAACACCCAAGAAATATCAAAGAGTTACAATCTTTCATTGGAAAAATAAACTTTCTGCGAAGATTCATACCCAACCTGGCCGAGCTTCTCAGGAACATCACAAACATGTTAAAAAAGGACACAAAAATAAAATGGGACACAAAGTTTAAGTAGTCTTTTGAACAAGTCAAACACGCACTCACGCAAGCTCCAGTCTTGATCAATCCTAACTTCACCAAATATTTTTATCTTTTTTCTTTCGCATCTGAACATACCATTGCAGCAGTATTACTATAGAAAAACAACGAAGGGTATGAACAACCCATAGCCTTTTTCAGTAAATCTTTAAGAGATGTTGCTTTGAATTATAAAATAATGGAGAAACAATCTTTTTCCTTAGTGAAAGCCATAAAATATTTTAGAGTATATATCCTCCATTCCCACACCATTGCATATGTTTCGAATGCGGTAGTAAAATAAATTTTAACCCAGGACAATCCAGATGGCCGAAGAGGAAAATGGATTGCTATCATTCTAGAGTATGACATAGAGATTAAGCCTACTAAACTGATTAAAGGTCAAGGTCTAGCAAAGTTAATGGATGAATCAAATTTCCATGCTCTTGACATTAATTTCTTAGCTGCAGTAGATGAATAGGGTGAGGAGGCGACTCCAAGCATGAAAGAGGTATTTCTGAACTCTCCATGGTACGCTGACCTGATATTTGTTTTGCATAATTTACAAGCTCCCCCTGGTCTGACCAAAACTAAAGCTAGGTTTTTCAAATTGAAAGAATTAAATTTTTACATTCTAGAAGGAAATCTGTATTGGAAAGATCCTGGAGGTATTTTGTTAAATTGTCTATTGAAGGATGAAGCTGAAAAAGTATTGCAGGATTTTCATGCAAGAGACTGTGGTGGTCATATGAGATGGAAGACCACAACTAATACAATTCTTATAGTTGGATTCTATTGGCCAATGATATTCGTTGATGCACATCATAAAGTGATTTCGTGTCATAAATGTCAGTTGTTAGAGGGAAAAAGGAAACTTCTTCCTCTGCCCCTGAAACCAATCTCCGTTGAAGCCCCTTTCTAGCAATGGGGATTAGACTTCATCGGAGAAATACATCCTCCCTCTTTGGGCCAGCATAGGTGGATTCTTACTGCCAAGGATTATTTTACAAAATGGATCGAAGCAGTACCACGAAGGCAAGCTATTGATTCTGTCATTATTAAATTTCTTGAAAATAATATCTTGTCCCGTTTTGGATGTCCTAGAAACATTATAACTAACAACACAACTTCTTTTCAATCTAAGAAGCTCATAAATTTCTGTAACCAGTATCATATTGGTTTGGTACATTCCAAAGCTTATTACCCTCAGGGAAATGGGCTGGCAGAATCATCAAATAAAACCCTAGTAAACATTATCAAGAAAACTTTGCAACAAAACAAAAAGTTGTGGCATATCAAGTTGGTTTTCGCACTATGGGCCAACAGACTGACCACCAAAAGATCAATCAGTATGTCACCATATCAACTGGTCTATGGAACAGAAGTGGTTTTTCCCACTTCCTGAGCAGTTCATGTCATGAAATTGTTGCAAGAAATGGAAGCCGAGTTGAACGACTCCCAAACAAGGATAAACCAGATTATCCATTTGCAGCAGTCTAGGGAAGAAGTATACAACAAGACTTAGGTAGTCCAAGAAAGCATTAAGAATATATTTGACAAAAGAACCAAAGAATATGATTTCGAGCTAAGTGACTTGGTGCTGAGATGGGATTCCCGAAATGAAGACAAGGGAAAGCATGGCAAATTCGACAGTCTGTGGAAGGGACCATACATGATTCAAGCATTCAAAGGAAATAATGCCTTCTTTCTCAACAACAGTGATGGGACAAATCTGCCAGGAGGACCTGTAAATGGCAGAATGTTGAAGCATTATTCATCGCTCAGTAGGGACCTAAGGTCACACTTTCCATTGTACAAACCACTTTCAATTTGCTTGCAAGTTTCTAAGTGAATAACTTTGATCAGATGGTTGAATCCCGGACAAAAGGTCTTAAGCCACTGAAAATTGTCTTCCAATTTTCAAAATAAAACCGATCAAGCAACAAAGGAAACTATGGAGAAAGTTTCAGAACATCAAGAATCAGGATTCTTGGTACTTCACAAGGAGAGGACCATCCCCAGGTGGAGCCATTGTTATAACCCTATAATTTATAGGATCAACTGGTGACTGAAATGTTATCTCTTTAGTGTTTTGTTTGTCAAATGATTTTTCATTCTGCAAATAATTTGAGGAGAAAGAAAGAAAAAGAAAAAGAAAAGAAGAAAGAAAGAAAAAGAAAAAGAAAGGAAAAAGAAAAGAAAAAGAAAGAAAAAGAATAAAAGAGGGAATAAAAGAAATTCAATAGAGCCCCATGCAATAACAATGGCTTGGTCCATACCTTTCAAGCATGGCCAAGTTATTTTAAATTGATGTTGATAGGAGTAGTTAATAATCTTGGCTAAACTGTTTAATCGTAGCCAAAGTGATCTAGGTTAGTTAGTGAATAAATCTGACCAGACTGCCTAATCTTGGTCAGATAGCCCCATGATAGAGTAATTTCTTAGTCCAACAGTTTAATCTGGGCTAATTGTCATAGGTAATTAGGTTAGAACATAGGGTAGTTTGCTTTATTTCAATAAAACCAGCTCGATGATCAATGTTGAACCATGTCTCTGAGGTTTAAAAGGTTTGATGTCTAACCCCTTGGTGATAGAAATATGAAAAAGTTTGGGAAAACCCACGATATGCATTTATCCTAAGTTGTTTTGGGCGCATATGCCTTCGCGCTCACAATTATGCACAACTCATGTATGAATGACTCATATGGTCATGCCCAGATCTACAGTGGACAAGTCTTTCCAGACCCCTCAGACCATTCTACCTTTAACGGTGGGGGGGGGTCTGGAATCGGAGATAATATATGCTCAAATCTGGACGACTCAAGCTTCAGTGCCTAGATCTACAGTCTATATTGGATTTCGGACCCCCTCGTCCGTTTTTCTTTTAATGGAGGGAGGGGGGCGGGGGTCCGGAATGCATTTTAAAGATCGCGCATAGATCTGCGGTTGAGAAGGAAGCGCACAAATCAACGGCTCATGGAGTTTTTCGGATCCCCTCGGTTGATCTGCCTTTAACGGTGGGGGGGGAGGTCTGGAATGAAACTTTCCTTTGGCGAGCCCCCTATCTATACGTGGCATGAATCCATTGGTCCCGAATACCACCGCCTATTACTGTCTGACATACCTCATCACATCATGACATCATTATCCACCTTTTTCGTAATAGTCACCTCCCATAACTCTATCAGTCTTTCTCCCTCGTTCACAAAAGGTGAGGAGAATCCTTTTCTCCCACCTCCTGTCAACCTCAAAAGGATTCCTCTGGCCGAAAAAGACTACTTAATCGTAAACACAAGATGTTATTTTGACTTCGCATACCTACAGTCATGGCTTAAAGAAGTTTTCCTAGACCAGAGTGATGAAATTGGACTCTGGGAGTCCAACCTACCCTAGTATCTTTTCCCCCAGATTCACCACTTCCCAGAATTCACCCTCAAGTGCCAAGCCCATTATATCCCTGAACAAAGAGCCATTGTGTCCTCATCCGGGGAAATTCTTTTCCTCATCACACCAGAAACCATCGACCAAATGATGCAGATATCCTGAGCCGACTCTGCCTCACCTTTTAACCTTGAAATCATCACAGAGATCTACCAGAAGTTCTTGTTTCCTCAAAGAGCTCATATTTTTGATATTTTTCTTCCATAATCCGCTCATCTCCCCACTACAAACCCCCCTTATCCTTCCTCCCTATTCTCAATAAAAGGAAACCAGGTCATCACGTCACTATGCACCTTGCTTGGTTATTTTTCAGATCAATGGGTAGATGAACCCATTTTGGCATTTCTGTCTATTTTCTCCACCAATGAGAAACCCACTACATAGTTCGACTATAGCATGTTCCTGGCAGACAACATTCACAAAAAAATCATAAATTTCCCCACATAAGGTATGTTAAGGTATTCTGCAATACTGGCATACCTATTCGTTTTCTTCCAAGAAGACAAATTTTATTTTTCTATGTGGAAGATGGACGAGGATGGTAGACCATAGGCAGTAACAACATGGACTTCTCTTCTCAGACATAAATCCACAGAATTTAGTTTCAAGCAATTCATCAAGTATTTCTACCACCCAGTGGTGAGTATGCTCAGTGGAAAACCCAAACCCAGAATTAATGATGAAATTCAGAGGATTCTACATCTCTCAGACCTTAAAAAGACTAGTGATTGGTACTTGTACCAAAATCATACTGAGATCAGAGTCTATGGGTGCGAGTTGGCCCCATATAAACTACCCAAGTATTTAACTGTTAGAATTTTTTCCCTGGAATACATAAGGCAGATGATAAACTCAGACGACATACATTTTCTGTCTTTGAAGAAGAAGCAACAACTCAGAATCAAAGGGCAGATTGGGTCTTTCATTTGCAACAGTCGAGGCATCGGGGAGGAAGCAGACAAACTGCTAAAAGAAATGAAGTTTTTTGTCAGTTTCACGTGGCACTATGATCTGTGCGGGATAATTTCCAAGATGAGAATAAAAAATAAGAATATCCCATATGTTCACATATCTAGGCCTGAGGTAGAGAATTTTGCAAAACAGACATAATGGGAGCCAAACACACTAGTTGAGGCAGAACAACAGGACCCTTCAGTCATTGTTTTATAAACGACTACACCACAGGCTCCAAAGGAGAAAAGGACCAGGGAGGACACTACACCTTCTGTCACTGAAGTATAATCTGAGGAGTTCTGATTGCACACAAAGAGGCTGAAAACCACTCAGGCTCCTGACACAGCTGGAGAAAAGGAAATTCCATCCACTACAATGACGGAGGTGGATCGGTCACTCCTTAGTACAAGCAGCAAGCAGATCATAACCTTAGTATTGCCAAATAATCCTACAGATACTCCACCAGTTAACCAACCAGGCAAAATAGGACTGAAGCTGAGTATCTTCGAGAAATACGATTTGATCAAGAAAAAGAATCAGACGCCAACCAACAGCACATATGCTCAGTTCTGGAATAAAACATCGACTGCACAACACAAAATGCTATCGGCATTCGACACTTAGAAGGGTAGAATGAACATGGAATTTCTCCAAGCATAGGTGCTAGAACCAAAGGTAATCACCGATTACAAAAGGGAAACTTTTGAATTCCAGACTAAGGATGTGCATCCAGCTGATCAAATGGATCTGCACAGGCAAACTGGAGAGATGGTTTTCTCCATGTTGGCACATTCTTCCACTGCTACCTCCAAGTTACAAGTGTCTCTAAATAATGTCCAGACGCATTTGAAGTTGGAAAAAATATCATCCTTTGCTAAGAATAACATGATTAAGATGTTGGAGGAATTGGTCCTTAAGATTGGATATGATCCATCGAATGTGAAAGAAGTCAAGGAGATGATCAAGAAGAAAAATTCCGACATAGCGTCTCTGAGGAAACAATTGAAGATGCCACCAACAATAGACTCTCAGGCAAAGGAAATGGTGGAGACAGAAGGAGAAAAATATGAGATGCTTAAGTTGATCATGGAGCAGAATGCACAATTGAAGGAAATGGAAGCTGAAATGGAGAAACTAGTGAAAGTGAAAGAGCAGTCAAAACCCATGGAAGTCATTCCATTGAGTGTAGTTCCACTCTCAAGAGTGAGCATAGTGGCACTAGCATAAATTCCATTGGCAAATCCACTGACGTCTCTGGAAAAGACTGTTGAACTGGCTAAATCTATGGAAGAGATAAATCTGCAAGAAACATAGATTAGAAGGCTAAAAAAGGAGATTGAGAACCTCCAGGAACTCAAATATTCTTACCAAACTAGCTACTCCAAGGAAAAACAAGTGTCATACCAGCTCAAACAAGAGTTACAACAACTTTAGAAGCAAACAGTGGTAGGAAAAACACTGGACGAAGTCAAAGAAAGTGTCTGGACAGACATCACCAAGTCTATGAATGAAATATGGCCAATGATACAAATTATGTTTGAGAAAAATGAATTGGTACAAAAATGTAAACAAGCCATCGAGAAGATTAGAGAAGAACTGGGAGAGATTCCCACCGAGGCTAATGAAATCATCAAATTCCTAAATTCTAAAACAAGAGAGGAGATGGAAGATTTGAGAATTGAAGATAGAACAGAGACCATCCTTGAGGTCAAGAGATTCTTGACCAAGAGAGGACTGATGCTACAGTTAAAAGAAAATGTTCAGGTTGTGGACCTACGGGTGTAAAGGTTTTTCAGCAAGATCGAGGCTCTACAGAAGAAGGGTCTTCCTAGTTTGAGAGTGATAAATGACAAATTGATGAC
>SNQJ01S0147385.1:0-18468 GCA_010110895.2 Picea sitchensis
GAAAAACTTGAATAATTATTGCAAGTGAAATGTTATGTGTTTAAAGCAACAGGATCAATTTGCAACACATAAATTAAGAATTACTTATGCGAAATACACATAGACAGCAGCATAAACAATGAACATCAACACATAAACACAACAACTTGATAAAGGATTTCACCCCTCTCTGGGCTACATCTCCTGGTCCATCTTCCAATGGATCATTATTATTAAATTGCTCAAAGTGCTCAAAAACATGCCTTACAATGCTCAAAATGACAAACCAACTGCTCCAATGGCTTCCCAACGTCCCAAAACCCCTGTCTGGGCTCTTTTGGCACCTCAATCGGTCGAAAAATGAAGAAGTTAGCCTCCTTGAAGTCTCCCTCTTCAACTTTGTTGTCTCTGGTTCTACAAATCGCACCCTTGCCTTAGCAAACCTGGCTCACACACTCATTTAAGCATAAAAACTTAGTCCCATACGCAACCGTGCACCGGTACAAACCGTAGGACGGTTAAGGGCGCACCAGCCCCTAACCGCCTCGGCGTCCGGGCACATGGCGCATGGAACCAAGGGTTAAGCAAATTGGTTAGGTCGTTGTATAACTCCCGCGCCACCAGTCAAACCACGGGTTATACGTATTAACCATTGGCTATGGTTACCCCGCGCGCATGGTTATTACAATGTACAAACCATAGCATATACACATGCGATTATAAATTGTGCGCCATATAATATACAATGGTTACATTACAACCAATGTCCACGGGCCAGGGCTAAGCCCCAGCCCGACCCCTTTTCATTTTAATACAATGCATTACATTAAATATAAATGCGAATACATATATGACAAGGAACGTCGGGCGCCATAATGGTTAGTGGAGTATTGTTAAGGCTTATGTCATGGGAGGTCCGGGGGTCGAACCCCGTGGCCTCCATTAGTTTTTACACAACAATAATAAACCAACCAACGAGGGACACGTGGCACCCAAGCATTGGGCCACGTGCCCTCATACCATTCGCTGCCAACGAGACACGTGTCAACACCCGATTCTCCAGCAACCATCCAACCAAAAATTGTCACGTCATCACCGTACGGTCGTACGGTCCTACCACGTCAACGTACAGACTGTACGGACAGGTATAGTCAGCATCCCAAAATTTTGCATGTTTGGCTTGGCGGACAGATCACGATATCTCCTCCATACGGACTCCGTTTGCGAAAGTAAATATACCACCGGAATTAGGAAGACGAGACGGACGCAATGGCACTATTTTCGTCACATTCCGAGCACTTTGAAAATTGAGCAAAATTTGATCCCCTGATCACTTGGGATGAACTAAGCATGGTTGTCAATCAAGTACACTACAGATCCATGTCATATATGACTACTAGAAAAAATATAAATGTCCATATAAAGTGCAATCGCGAACAATGCACAACAGATCTACATCTCACGATCATTTGAAGATATACAAGTACAATATGATATGCATCTTCAAGAAGCATTGACACCTATGGCTAGAGATGAGGACTTCATAGCTCGAGAAACAACTTCAAGATCTTCAAAATCTCAAGTAGGAGTACAATAGGAGTGTAAGACTCACTAGCCTAAGGTCTTCAACATGTTGTCGGGGAAATACTAGAGGATCTAGATCATCAGGCACAAAACGTCATTGATTTTGAATTCAAACTTGACCGGACTCTCGGGATGGCCGACTCATGAAAGTCAAGAGATAAACTATAGAATGACCGACTTAGGTTGGATAAAACTTCCCTTGGACAAAACCAGGACAAAATCATGAGACTCATATAGCATAGTATTGACATAAGTATGTGATACAAGAGGCACCACAAACTCTCCATATGTTTGGAAGAGTAACCAAACGGAGGAGGATACAACTCTATGTAACAAGAACAACTTCCTAAGGTCATACTAGATCCCAATGCTTGGCGAACAAACAGAAGGATGTGCTTTGTCCAATGGTTTCTATCTTGTTGCCGATAAAAGAGAATGTATATTTAGTCCCCTCTTTTTGGAATATTTGAATTTTTTGTCTTTTTCAAATTTTTAACGAGCTTGACAAGGAATAAAAGAATGGTATGTTACAAAGGAGGAACAAGTGTCACGGGTAATCAAACTAGTTCCAAGCGCATGGAACATATTGATGCTCGGTGCAAGGAGACATGTGCAAGATAAGAACACTCGAGAAAATTCCTCCATGGGTCAAGGTGTTAGATCGCGAGGGCAAGAGTGCTACGAGGCTTGCATTTAAGGAATGATTTTGAAGGTTAATTTAATAGCAACATGAATTCGGCATTAGGACAAAGATGCAAGGATGAGACATGCGATGCAATTAAGTATGACACAATAAGAATCCTTCCATGTGGAGTTTTATGAGCACATAGAAGGTAAGATCAATGGTTTTTTCATGTTTAGAGAGTCTGGAAAACACTAAAAGAAGACTCTGGAGTGTTACTTTTTCATAATTAGTCTAGGAAGTTTGAAAAAGGGTTAAACTTATACCAAAAGGACGTCTCTTCAAAACCATTTTAACGAGTGTGATAGAGACAAGATCACTCAGCTATCTTTTCAATTTTAAGGAGTCTAAAAAGAGCTTAACTATGGACTCGCAACCTTTTTCTAATTTTAGTCTCCCTAGCCCGAAAAAGTATAAAATATAACTTAGGAGAACTCTCTCGGAGAGACATGTCTCCCAAGGTGTACCTTTTTCCTAGATAATCTATTGGTCGGAAAAGGGGTTAAACTTATGTCAAATAGATATTCCTTCTAGACCAATTAACGAGTGTGAAAAGAACAAGGTCACTCAACGATCTTTTCATATTTAAGGAGTCTGAAAAGAGATTAACTATGGACTCTGGGGGGGTTCCTTTTTCGTAGATAATCTCCAAGGCCATAAAAAGAGATAAACCAAAACCAAGGAGAATGACCCTTTTTCGAAAATTTAGTCACTTGGGCCCGAAAAAGGGTTAAACTTACACCTGAGAATACTCTCTTAGCGAACCGAAGATCCCAGGGCATACCTTTATTCGTAAATTAACTGTTCGGACCAAAAAATGGATAAACTACCACCAGACAGATGTGCCTTCAAATTTTATTTTGAAGAACATGAAGGGAAACAAGATCGCTCGACAATCTTTTCAATTTTAGAGAGTATGAAAAGGGCTTAAAGAAGACACTAGTGGGGCTTATTTTCTTAAGTAATCCAAATGAGATCGAAAAGAATAAATAAGATCTCATTAGATGTTCGTTTCAAAGTTTAAGCGAGCTTGAAAGACAACAAACCATGCTCTTAGAGAGTCCCTCAGGTATGAACCAGAAAAAAAAAGAAAAAAAGAATGGGGCTTCAACACTAAGTCATGGTGGGACTAAAAGGACTCTTGTGCCTATGAAGTACTTTATCATGGGCACCAAATGGAAAACAAGGATCTAACTAGGATTCCCATGGAAGGAAGGCTCTACCACATAAAGTGTGACACACTGGTCAACAAGGAAGGTTAGTGTCGCAATTCAGTGGGTTCGATCTTAAGGACAAATGAACCAGGAAATGGATAATGAAAAAATGAAAGCATGGAAAAACCTAACCTATATGCCAGTTTTGAGGTCAATACCTGTCAGAACATATCGATACGATGAACAAATGTCCAAGAAAAAGTGTCTCCAAGATTCTTCATATAAATCCAATAACACTCATCCATAAGTTAGTAAATCCAATATAGATAGAAACTTCAAAAAATGAGAGGTGATATTGAATACAAAACTTGAAAACAACAAACCTAGACTATACAATATGGTACAAGGAACAGCGTAGTCTTACGACTCATGCATAGTACTGGTTCAAGTAGAGCCCTTTGTTAGGCTCTGACCAAGAATCTCTTCGATAGTCAACTTTAAAAGTCTCCCAAAAGGGAAGAAATCACAAACCATGGTGTAAATATTCCCACATAATATAATCCACATTCATGGCATCAAGGATAGCCTCATCTGAAGGTAATTCAATATCCAAGAAATCATGCAAACAAGGAGGGTCGACAGTCCCGAAGGGAAAAGAAAATTGACCATATTCCATATGACGATGAGATCATACTCAAAAGGAAACGAAATATCCCTCGGACCAAGAGGGGGGAGCAAGGGCTCCCATGCCTCTATTGGATAAACCAATGGATCAATTGTTGAGACCAAGTCTCGAGAAGGAAAACATGAGTGAACAAGTTCATGCTCAAGAGCAATTGAACATCGAGGATAAGATGCCACATAATTTACCTGTGGAGGGGTAGAGTCTACACGGATACTAGGAACATATAAAGGGGCAGCCTGAACTAACGTCGAATTAGGAGGGTGATTATTAGATGCCAACTGGTCAATAGTGACAATGCTTCCATTGTGGGGGAAATGCATCACCCAGAAGAGCGTAGACACCACAACATTCATATCATATACATAATCATGCTAGAGAAGCATATTGAAATCTAATGGGCCTTGCACCACTATAACATTGACAAGGACCGTCTTCCCACCTAATGAGATAGGAAAATAACGAAGAATCCCCAAATATTTACTAGGACATCTTTCAAAATCCAACAACTCATGTGAAGCAGTCACAAGCTTGGGAGAACCCAAAGATTTCCAAGCCGAGGAGGATAAAATACTTGCGGAGGCTCCTTCATCTACAATACATCGGTAAATTTTTTTTGAATTAACTTCAACCCTTATTTGAAAAGGTGCAGAATAAGGAAGGTGAGACACAACAAGGTCATTCCAATAAAAGGAAACCATCCTAGGACTTGGATAGGGTGTGCTCGAAGCGAACGGAATGCCCCCTTGTTCTGAAAGTACAAAACTAGAAATGCTAAAAACATAGTCGGTAGACACATCACTCCCCAAGAGAAGAATGGGATCAGTCAAAGACTGCATCGGCATGACCACTTTGGTAGTCTCAACACTCTCCAAGAGAAGAGTGGTATCGGTCGAAGATTGCATCAACATGACCACTTTGGTAGACTTGGCACTTTCCAAGAGAAGAGTGGGATCAACCGAAGATTGCATCGTCACAAACACTTCCTCAATCACTAGATGAATAGGCTACGAGACAACATGCTCTAAAGGTGCATCACCCCCCAAAGGAGGAGTGGGATCAACCGAATATTGCATTGGCACGACCACTTCATCAACCAAAGGTTGAATAGACTATGAGGAAACCTCAAAAGAATCAGAATCAGAAGAGTTTTCAGATAGGTAACAAAATCTTCGTGCCTCTGGGAGGCCAGGGTATAAATGAGTAAGATGATATCCCTTGCAAATATTACAAGGGAACTTACGATTACTTCCTATTCGTCTAGGTTTCTCAATAGAATCAATGTCCCCACCATGACTAGGAGTGGTTGGTTGATTGTTCTCAACATGACTCACAGAGGTTGTTGACATATCAGTCATATGACCTGCATTGATGATACTTGTGCCCCCACCATGAATTGCAATGGATGGTTGCTTGTCTTCAACATGACTCGTAGAGGTTGTTGACAACTCTCCATCATGACTAGCAGATTTTGGTTCCTAAACTCTAGTATGACTAGTTGTGACTAGGCTCATGCACCCAGCATGACTTGCAGTGGTTGTTTGCACATCTCCAAAATGACTTGTAGAGGTTGGTGGTGGATCGATAACATGACTTGCAGAGGTTATAAACTTGTTTCCAGTATGACTAGCAGTGACTAGACTTTTTCCCCCAACATGAGTGGCAGAGGATGGATGTTGGTCTTCAACATGACCTACATAGGTTGATGATCTATCTCCAACATGACTAGCAGAGGTTGGTGATTTATTCTTCTTATTCTTCCTCTTTCTATTTCATTTAGACTTCCAGTTACTAGTAGTTGGACTTTCACCAGCGAAGGAAAAAGGAGAATGAGAAGATTTTGTTGATGAAGGAACACCAACATGATGCCCATGACATAAGGTGCTTAACTAAGAAGTGTCAAGATAATTCGGGACATTTGGAATGGTACCCAACCAAACCGATATTCCCACATTCAACCCAAGAATGTACAACATGGCCATCAAAGGGACACCAACATTTCCAAAGAAAGAAAAAGCACAAGAATCCCCTTGCGAAGGGGTTCCTTGGTTGGTATCGTTAGTAACTTTTTCCATGAAGATCATATGCACAGGTTCTTCCCTTGTGAGATCGTTCAAGTCCGTAAAAGTTTCACACACTAACTCTGGTGAACCAGTGGTATAAAAAACAATGCCTATTTAGAGGCAGCTCCACGTTTCTAAGTGAAAGACCGAAAATTCCTCACGACCGGCAGAGTGGGTGGTCTACCACCTTAGGTCAGAGACCCAAAGCAATTAAATACTAACTCATAATGGAAAAATAGGGAGCATAGAGAACACCACTAAGAAGAAAATCCTAAAAAGATACAAACCAAACAAATTACCCTTATGAATGCTTCCGACCCAGGGATATGAAGTCTTGATCGTCCAAAGAATTCACAAAGGCAAACAAGTGGCCAGGAGAAGCAGTTACCTAGACTCCGATCGATGGTCCCTTCGAGTGTCTCCCAACAAGTATAGATTCTGCCTCAGGTACCACGATACACCCCTCACAGTCACCTGTGTGTCAACCTATATAATGGCAACTAGACCACCAACTTGTAATAAAAAACCACGGGGGTATAGTCGGCAGTCGGGAAAGTGTATGGGCAGGGTAACTAACCCCAAAGATCCTCCTGAGGCCTGAAACATAACGGGGCCATAATCACTCTTAGAGTACCTTGGACAGATCCAAGTGTCTCAGAGGTATGACATAAGTCGGTCCAGTAATGCTACATGATTCACCCCCAATACACACTCTCCCAAATGATTTGTTGGGATCAAGCGTGGATATCTCCATCATCATCCTCCACACGGCCTCGTGTTTGACTCATGTGTGAGAGGAGCTTCCCGGATTGAGTAATTACAAAGTGTATTTTTCACACCCTATCAAAGACACCTAAGTTAATTTTTGGTTGGCCTTGGAGACTTTACCTCTCCACTCCTAATCCAAGGCCCTAGCCTAAGCTATTGGTGAACCCTAGAAAAAGTGTTACTAAAATATTTTAGATTAGCGTGTTCATTTTAAGGGATTTTCTTACTCAAGGAACGGAAGTGAAACTTATGTTGTTTGAGACTCTTGCAAAAATGAAACTTATTAGAACACTGGCAAATAATAATTTACACTAATTCTACAAATGAAAAATAACTTCAAGCAAAAAGCATGAACAATCCTTCAAACCTAAAAGTGCAATCTTTTTTCCTTTCCATGTAAAATGCACAACGCAACTTTTGAGTGAAACAAAAGATAAAATGAAAGGATTTTCTTTCTTATTTTTATTTTTAAATGATTTCAAGATGAGAAGAAAATACAACCCTATGCTAATTCTTTTTCTTTTTCAAATAACAATGCAAAGCAATGCAAAGAAAGAAATATACCTAACTAGCATAAAAACTAGGTTTTCTTTTTATATTTTCTTTCAATAAAAGAAAAATTAACAAAATATGCTAAAAGAAACTGCAGAATACATGATTCATGTCCATGAGGGGGATTTTTTTTTAAATGGAACTCATTTTTTGTAAAATTCAAGCTAAAAATAAGCCAAAACTGCTTGGAAACACAGAGAGACAAGAGGATTTATTTTTTTTATTCCATAAACAATTTGAGCCTGCAAATTGTCTAAAACCCAAACCAAAGAAGCTTCTGGAACTCAGGAAGACCTGGGAACCATAAGTTTTCTGAAAGAAAAGGAAAATATTTTGAAAAAATTCTCCAAAACCACAGAGACGCGTGTTATGCATGACCAACCTACGTATGTACGTGGTCTATGTATAATGCAAAACACGTATGTGTGTGTATTGTACAAAGAACATGGCACGTGCACCTATATAATTTTTCAAAAAAATAAAAATTTTGGACAAACAACCTAGGCAAGGGAAGCTGGTAAGCACTTGGAAAGTGACTAGAGATCCAACTTGACTCAAAACACTCAAAAAAATCAGAAAGAAACTGAAAATCAAATCAAACCAAGATCTCCCACTGACACCCTAGAGAGAGTCCCCAGTGGAGTTGTCAATTCTGCTATGAGGAAAATCCCCATATATTGGGTCTACGGTAAAGGCAGAGTGCTAACTCCCTTAAAATATTGTTCTACCCTTAAGCTACCCTAAAACCATGTAAACAAAGTGATGAGAGAGAAAGGAAAGAGAGTTAATGAGTGCACCTTTATTCCTTGCGGTCGGTGTAGACTTCTTTTGCTTGTTGCCACCTCCTAAATCACATATCTCCTCCCAAAGTTGACCTGCAAAAGGTTAGGAATACAATGCAACAATATATGCAATCTCTATTGATCACTTTAAAATTCTAGACATAGATATAAATGCGCAAATTAACAAAAGCATGTAAACATAAGGTTTTGGAACAAGGATGAACTCTTTTATTTAGTTTCAAGACAAAAAAGATTACAACCTTTGTTGGCAACTGTTCCACGAACCAAGTGTGGGATCCTCTGTCGTGGCTCCAAGTGCATCAATCCCACATTAGCTTCTCGAAACCAACATATCACCAAGGGAAGGAGGAAGGGTTGAATAAGGAGAAATACTGGAGGGGAAGGTTGAGGCTAAAACTCATAATAAGATTCGAATCTTGGGCTAAGAAAGGGAAGGGATTTTGGCAGAGTTTTCTTATTCTCTTTCTTATGTTCATAAATGACTCCCCAAGACCTCTTTTTATATGAGAAAAATATGGTTATCGAATTTGGGGATGGGATACAAGGGGTAAAATGGTTAGGAAACCCTCCATATCCCGTAAACTCTGCCGAATTCCATGCAATTTTATATATTTTGCAAATTTTTGAGGTAAACGTGGGCTAACTAGCATGTAGCACAAGTGTGTATGCGAGCTATTAGTGCACCAAAGTGCATACACTATCCAAAAAATGGTTTTTTAAAAGGAATCCTCAGAAGTATTTTGGAAAAGTATGCAAATAGAAGGGGCAATGTCTTGTATGCACAGATAAGGCATTTTGGACTATAACATATTCCCCCTAATGTGTGAGGTCGGAAGAAAAATCGATCGCTAAAATACATTACAATATCTTTACACAGTAAGAAGGCATGGATTTGAGTGAGCCTGAGACAAGTGTTCATGAGCGTGCCATCTGCAAAATAATGATAATCTCTCTTAGGTGGGCATACCCGTGCTCAGGATGAACTAAGCATGGTTGTCAATAAAGTACACTGCAGATCCATGTTGTTGAGGAAAATATACGAAATGATCTTACTCAAACATTTTTAGATCCTTCTTGACGAAAGCAAGATAGATGGGAATATCACCCTATGTTCATAGCCATCAAAATCGGTATCCTAATTCACGAGTATTGTTTACAAGTGTTTAGGATGGTTTTTTTTATAAACAAAATCTTGCTAAAAAATCATTATTTATGTAATTTTATGAATATATCAGATGATGAAATAAAGATAGAGACAGAAGTAAAGACACCAAGTCAATAATCAAAATAGATGAGACATAAAGAAATCCTTTATTGCATTCCAATTCATCAAAGAATCGTTCTTTTTACAAAATTTCTCGAGGAAGTTTTGGACCGAAGTCAAACATAGACGTCCCCGATGAAACATACAAAAGGACTTCTGACATAAAATCAAACAAATGAACTTGAAAATTTGGATCGGCTTAGCATAGATTGTTGCCCACTAGACTCTGCACAATAGCCTTTGTCAGTCATGAAAACTAATTCACAAACAGACAATTCTACACAGACTATCAAAGATAGATTAGCACCTCTGAAAAACAAGTGTCTGAATGATGTAATTCAGCCCTGAATCTTGTTGTCTACAATAGGACCCTGCTATCATAAAAAATATTTAGGCTTCTAATGAATTAAGGAATGAATGAAAACAGAATTATCTCAACAAAAACACAAGATCAAACCTTAGTATGCTTATCCTTCTATTCTCCTTCTATTCCTCCCTTTCCTTTTTCCTTTAAGCAAATTAGAATTGGTTGAAGTAGTTTAACTACTTCATTAGTTAAGTTAACTAAAAATCAACCAACTTTTAGTTGGGGGGGGAAGTAATAAATCATAATAAGGGTTTTTAAGTAAATAATAACTAGTATGTGGGACCCCTTGTGACTCCCTTTAGCTTTTAACAATCATAACACAACTAGTTAATTTAAACAAAACATCCCTCCTTGTGACTCCCATCATCACATTCATATTTGACAATTTTTCTCAATGATATTTTAAATTATTTCCAAAATATATTACCCATATATCCAAAAATAGCATGTTGTCCAAAAAACCAGAAGTCAATTGTTCTCAACAATTAATAAATAAATAAATAAAAATCTATATTTTCCACTCTAAGATGCAATATTTCCCTTGTTGTTGTTGTCACCTTTTGATCTCTCTGAATTTTCCTTAGGCTGTGTTGAGCCTTTAGGCCTAATCTCACTGATCAAATGAGAGCAATAATCCCTCAAATCCATGGGGGAGGAGATAGAGTTATCAGAGCCATTGGAGGGAGAGGAAGGGGCAACAATGGTTTTTCCTTTGTTAGGGGCATGGTGGGCCTCGGTTTTCAACCTTTTACTTGCATGGGAAGACTGAACTAGTGAGTAGATAGGGGCATCTTGGACACTTTGATTGATAGGCAGGGGAGTAGGTAAATACAAATTGGGATAGCCACGATGTTGGGAGACTGTCAGGTGGACAATCTCTTTCCATTCATCATTTTCAGGAACTTCGGGTTGCAATAAGACATGAGGGGGAACGGGAATACCAGGGACCTATGGGGCTTGGAAGGGAAGCCTGTCAATCCTAGGTTGGGCTACTCCTTTCCCAATCCAATTAAAAAACCCAGCTTGAAATAGTTGGCCTAAGTCTTGCGAGTCAGCATCAAAGTGTATGGAGAATATTGGCCTTCTAGGGCCCCTGTTCCAATTACCTCTTCCTCGATTACCTATTTAACAACCATACATGACAACTCCTTTAAAAAAATGAAATAAATTTGGGCTCAACAACATATTAGACTCATGTAATCCAATCCATACAAATTGTTTAATCGTTGTCAATGAGAAGGGGGTGAACAAAGGTTCTAGGATATGCGAGGGGTTTGTATTGAGCGAAAAATGTTAGAATGAGGGGGGAAGATCATGATTACTGCACACAGAAAACAAACAATCAACTGTAATGTAAACCAGATAACATATCACTATAATCCATCTTTGCGATCTTAAACTGTTACAATACAGAGTTCCTCTTAACTGTAATTAAATTTTAGGAACAGGGAGTGGATAATAGATATGGGAAGGTGAGGGGATCGTAATTAGTAAAAAGTGAAATAATGGTAGGGGAAAAGAACAGATATTGTTCATAAAATCAATTAAGTAATCCATAAAACAATTATGCATTTAATTCAAACGATCCAACACTAACCAAATAATTATTGTGATCAATTAACAATTACTGTGTATAATTTAACCATTATGTGTGTTAAACTTGCTCACTGTTCACATTTAAATCCTTAACCATTTTAATTAACACAGTTGCATCTTACTCAAAAACAATATGCCTTCCAAACAACATGTATAAGAAATTTGTTTCCTCTCACTTCTTTCATTTAATATTTAAAACAAATTCCAATGAACACAGTAATTTGTTTCAACTCTATTTAGCATCAAAACCACCAACCATTGTTCATAAATATTTCCTCAAATCAAACACAAACACCATCTCTTTTAGAACGTGCCTGATTCCATTCCTCTAATTAATTTAACAATTAAATTGCAATGAAACCATATTATTATAAAACTCATGCCCATCTCTGATGGTGCAATCAAACGATACAATGCACGATATCCATAAACATACACAGCAGACAACCCAGTCACACTTATCAATTCTTTAAATTGTAATGATCATGATCGGGCAATTTAAACACACAGTAACAACAACCATCATTTCAACTTATACCATGTTGTAGGAAACACATAGACCAATGTATAATGCAAGAAGCATACTCCCAATCAAACCATAAAATAATGTTGAGTTATCAATCCAACACAAGGATGAAGTGACTGTGTGCCTTATTCCATTTCTCAAATAAACCAATTTAAACCATGATGAGCTATCGAATCAACTGTCAAAATAAAAGAATACATCGATTATACCCCAATCATCATTTCTGATTACAATTGTGTAATCAACCCGATCAACAAAGATGAACCCATAATCAAACCACTGTCGACGCTACTCCACCAACTCATAACAGTCAACAATATACTCTAACTGGAAATAATTGGTTAATTTATCAAAACCGGGCTTGAATAATCAAGGATGGGCTCTAAGTAATAGTAATCAAGGGTTCGCTCGGTGGAACCAACACATGGAGACTAGAGTCGACCACACCAAAAATAGAAGAGAACCCTTTGAGGCAACATGGTGGTCACACAGGCCACATAACCAATAGCTTGCAATACAAGGTGACAGTTCACACCAAGTAGGAGAGATTATGAACATAGGAGCAGAGGATTCTTACTAGCCAGTAATAACACCAAGAACACGCAGGGCATAACCCTCATGGTTTTCCCCAAAATAAAATCGAATAATGTTGATATAAAATAGAGCCATGAAATAGAAACCAACCCTAAAGAAAACCTCTTGGAATAATAGCCACCATAACCAACTGTGTAGAGACCAATAACATAAAATGAGCCCGCGACTAGGTGGAGAATGATATGCAGCAACCCAAAGGTGGGTCGACATCAAACAAAACAACCCCATAACACCCAATATGACCGAGTATGGTTACCAAATTGTGAGGAGACGACCAACAAGTTCAGATGAAAAGAAACCCTCTAATAAAAACCCATAAAGACAATAGAGAGCCTTCATGGATTCCACCACACAGAATCATCAATGAAATCGTGACTTCAACCATTCAATCTTCCATTTGAAACAAATAACACACAAACAACCATTCCAGAGAACCACCAGAGTGCACAATTGCCAGCCTTAAGAAAATCATAGACCAATACATCACCGAGCCAACACCTATTTCATAATAGAGCGAGTTCATGGATGGAGAAAAAAAACATACCTGTAACCAAATTTGCCTTAAAAATGCGAGAATGGTCAAGCAATTCCTTCCTCGTCTGAATATTGGAGCTTAACCATAGCGAAAACAATTGAACAATAGCCAAGCTAGGGTGACATCCAATGGAAGAGGTATGGAGTGACGTGTAGTAAATGCACATTGTTTCCATCCTATACTCATTCAATCACCTAGTACATGCCAACCAACCATCAATTAATCCATTCAACTAATCCATGCATCGAAACTAACATCCATTACTTGCCAAGTGCACCACCCTATCCATACTAGCCATTAATCCAAAACCATACTATAATGTATATCAAATGTGCCTTCATATAACTCAATAACATCGTATAGCCACCAACATCCACTAACATTTCTAGTTAGGACTAACATCAACCCCTTTAAATTTCAAATGCATATAGTGTAGTATAGTATAGCATAGTTTAGTTTCTTCTCCTTGGATTTTTTCATAGGTCTCTTTTCTATTTCTCTTATTTCTTTTTATACTAACACGTGTCTTGTGTAGGTACAACATGTAATGATTCATGGCTTAAATAGCAATTCCATAACCGTGAATATAACCCATTCATACATCAAATTTAGAGCTTAGAGCAATGAAACCCACACATAGCATGCATTATCCATCTGCCATTATGTCGCAAATAAAACCAAGATTTCATCATCAATCATGTAGAACTCTGTAAGCAATGTCGAACAACAACATAAATATCAAATAAGAACATGATCTGATGCTCCAATCTACAACGGGGTCCCACCTACTGGTATTATATATATCATTAGCTTATAATTATTAGGCTTTAGCAATACTTTGTGGGCAAAATCCTTGTTTCAATTTTTATCGTCAACAAACTGGTGACTCCACAGGGAAATTTGTTTTCAACAGATTTAGAACTCAGAACTCATGGATTCGCAAACCAAGAATCGCAGTTCAAGAAGATATAACTAGGAATATTATGCAATAGGAGTAAGTGAGCAGATTTAATGGAAAAATGACCGCGAATTTGGCAATAACTCATGAAAAATGTTAAGTATGAGGGGTTTTATCACTGTGTGCATAATCATTCAACCATAATCTGCTCTTTACTTCAAGGAGAAAAAATATGGACTTGCTCTTTTAAATTCTCAAATGGATGAAGAAATGGAAAGTAGAAGCGGGCGATAACCAATTTCTTTATAAGACAATAGTGGAGAAGATAACAAATTCAAGTGTGCTTTCAAGGGGAACATCGTAACAACTGTGTAAGGTTGATTGTTATTGACTAACAATATCTTGCAAGAGTGTCATTGTGGCATAACTGATCCAACATCTTATTCTTAACCAAAATCAATTAAAAGATGAAAAGGCAATAAAAATCATAACAGAATTAAAATTGCAAAATTTAAAACAGCGGAAATAAAATGACAGAAATGTAAAAGCAGTAGGAAATTGTTAAAAGAAGAAAACATAAATCAAACTAATGTAAAGCAGAAATGAAAAATAGTGAAAAAAATGAAAGCAAATCTAGACTACTAATATATAGAAAATCCAAACAACGTTAGACCTTTTCAAGCTGGTTCCACGTAATGTTTCAAGTGAGAACCATTAGTGTTGTAGGAAAACAATCGCTCCTGTAAATATTTTAGAATGTAAGAATTAGTAACCATGACAAAAGCGATCTTGAAAGGACCCAACCATAATTTTTGAAATTTCAAGACAATTGACAGCTCTTTAACGTACACAATTAGATCATCAAGATAGATATGAATAACTTCACTGATCAAATCATCAAGAGTTATTTGCATAGATCTTTTAAAAATGGTACTTGCATCAAATAAACTAGAAGACCCACGTTCATAAGTCAAGGTACCCCAAATAGTAATAAAGGTGGTTTTGAACTTATCTGCCTCTTTTACCTTGATTTGATTGTAACCGGAAAAAGCATCAAGTAAGGGAATCATCTATGACCCTGTGACTTGCTGCAAAATCATTTCTATGTTAGGGTGAGGAAAATAACCTTTCATAATAGCCCGCTTAACTACGTGAAAATCAACGCAAAATATTATATGTTCAGTGGCTTTCCGGACAAGAACCAAATTTGAAACCCATTTAGAATACTTGATTGGAAATATGATACCAACCTTCGAGATTTTTTCCAATCCTTTTCGAATAGTTGCTTTCGGTGCAGGGTTAATAGGTATTTTCTTTTGCCTAATTGATTTTATGCCTTCCTTGATGGGAATAGCATGTCGTATAAGACCAGGATCAAAACCATGAAGATCCTCATAAGACCAAGCAAAAACATCTTGAAATTCACCAAGTAGCTTGGCAAACTTCATTTTCTCCTCATCAGAACATTGGGCACCTATTTTAACATTCTTTGGAGACTCAGGTGTCCCAATTTTCAAGGAGATGGTTTCACCCACCTTCCTTTTCGATTCTTCTTCTTTTTGTTTCTATTTATTTCCTACATCACTCGATGAAAACGAACTCTCTAGAGGAGTCAAGCCTTTAGGAATATTGTTATCTTCTATGGATATAATTTCCTTGAGCTTAAAAGGTTCATTTTGAATGAAAGAACGGATGGCCTCATCACTAGGGAAAACCTACCAAGATTCTATATTGTCAGGGATACGTGGACGATATAGAAATTGGAAAGTACAATCAAGTCGATGTGGCAGAAGTTGTTGATTAGGAGAGGCTGCAAAAACAGCTAACCGATTAGCCATTGAGTTTAACTCCCTCTTAACATGAGTGATGTTGAAAGATGATAGGTTCAAGATAAGTGCCCAAATAGTTTGGTTGTATCATTTCATCAACTTGTTTCTAGGAGAGTAAATCTTACATACAAGGTTCACAACAAGCTCGGAATCCCCAAAAACTGAAAGGTGACCATAGCCAAGATTATAGGCATTCTCAATGCCTAATAACAAAGCTTTGAATTCAGTGATATTTTTCGTCCAAGCAAACTCCAACCTATAAGAAAAGTTATGGATTTTTCCTACAGGAGAAATCAAGATAATGCCAGCATTGTTACATTCATTAGAGCATGAACCATCAAAGTGCATGTGCCACATACCATCATCTAAATCAATTTGTTCCAAGGGAATGTTATCCTCCTCAGAAAATATGGAATACACTCATAGGTCCTCTTCGATATAGTTTACATTAGGTTGTGGGACATTCTCTATGTAAGGTGAAATCCTTCCCTCTCTAAGGAATATAATGTTTTTACCATTCCGAGGAATGGATAAATTTTTTTCGTCGAGTGAGAGGTATCCACCCATTAAATCTTGCCAATCTCTTCCAAAGATGATTGAGTAATTTCTTACTGACACATCAATTACCTGAATGCTAAGGGTTGTCCTTATTTCAGGGTGTGCGCACAAAAATAAGCTCACATCATTAATATCACTTATGGTCATTTGTTGTAGACTATTATAGGAGAGCATGATTCTGCCGTTTTGATTTGTACAAGACAGGCCTAGCTCTTCCATAATAATCTTCAACATCACACTTGAGCCCGAACCGCCATTAATGAGGAAACACTAAAAAGGGGTATTTTTTATAGGGTATCTAAAGTTATGTACACCTCTTTTATTTACAGATGAATCCCCTTCATTCACCTCTTCAGAGAGGTTGGCTACAACGGAATATTTTCCTTTCATGAATTGTTTTAGATGCCTCTATTGTTCAGGGATGACAACCATGTCCAAGAGGGTGGCATTTTCCTTGGTGTTGGCCAACTGATTCAGAATGTTGTATTTGGAAGAGGGGAGAGGGAAATTTGTTCCTTAACTATCAAGAACCTTAGGAACATGAATTGTAGCAGTTGGTCATGACGAGCTTGGGATAGAATAATTGCGTGGAAGATCATATTTGCCTTTGGGAGCGTAGGATTTGTTCCTAGTATTGATTATCACGACATCTTTTGGCTCTGCAAAATCTAGGACAACGATGGTAGTTTCTGGTCTTTTACCAAAGATCTTATCTCTGGCACTCTTCCTTACCTCACATGCGGCTTCCTCATGGTGTTCCTCGCAAAAGTTACACCAACTTCGAGGCAAGATAGCTTTAGGCTGAAAATTATTTTCAATTGGATTTCTAAAGGGGGGTGCAGAAGAGGATGAAGCTCCATGGGTGAGAGGGGAGACATTTCCTTTTCACTCATACATTATAATATGATTATTCGTATCATGTACTAGCTGTAAGAGGGTGAACATCTCTGTCTGTTTAACTGATTCTCCATGTGGAAGACATGTTCTTTCAAGTTGTTCTTCATACTCTAGACAAGTATGCAGAGAGAAACCAAGGTTATCAATAGCTTTTTCCTCAAGCTTGTGACGATATGGGGAAGGCAATGCATGAAAGTAGCTTGGTTCTGAGGTTGAATGAGTTCAGGGATTTTATTGTATAACTTAGTGAAATGCAAGTTGAAGGACTTAATGGTATCACCATCCTTATAAGCGATGTTATTGTACTCTCGTAACTGCTCAGTTGGGATTTTAGATTTCCCATAGGTGGATCTGAACCAATAAACTAAATCCTCCCAAGTAGACAGAATCTTAGGAGGAAGGTCAAAGAAATTGGTTGCAACCTTTCCTTCCAAGGAATTGACAAATAAGTGCATGCAAGTATCATTGTCATTGGATCCTATATTGTGACAAGCATTATAAAATTCCACCGGGTGTTTGTTTGTAATGACAGTGTTATTCCTCGAAAACCTAGGGAGATGCTCCTTGAATTTAGAAAGTGGACGAGTAGTGGGTGCTAGGTTAAGAGGAGAGGACACATTCCATGGTGTGGTTGTGGTGTCTTCTTCAAAATGAAAAAGATTATACTTTTTAATGACTTTGGTGGGATTTGTTGTAGATTGGACAGGGATATGGTGGCTATATAATCTACCAATCACTAACGAAGTTGAAGACTGAGAGGAGGAAGAACTTCCAGAGCCACCACTATATGTCATCTTGTGGATGATAGGTGAGGGAGAGAAAGAAGAACTAGATGAATCAGACAAAGTTCTCCTTAGAGCACTTTGTTGGGTTGATAACACAACGTTCCTCCTTCCTATTTCAGCAATAGGATTAATTTCAGGTGATAAACCTCTTCTTCTTGTAGAAACACGAGAGTCTAAGGACATGAAAGTAAGGCCAAAATTGAAGGAAAAAGAAGGTTATTGTTGATTTCTAGGCTGTCTACGTCTAGCTTCCCAACGTTCTTGGGCACTAATATCTCGTTCAATTGCTTCCCATGAATGATTAAGCTCAACAAGAGTATTGGCAGTGTCCAAAATGGTGTTGAACAAATTC
>SNQJ01S0147385.1:18478-31062 GCA_010110895.2 Picea sitchensis
TAGATCAACACCTCTGAAAAACAAGTGTCTGAATGATGTAATTCATCCCTGAATCTTGTTGTCTACAATAGGACCCTGTTATCATAAAAAAATAATTAGGCTTCTAATGAATTAAGGAATGAATGAAAACTGAATTATCTTAACAAAAACTCAAGAGAAAACCTTAGGATGCTTCTCCTTCTATTCTCCTTATGTTCCTCCCTTTCCTTTTGCCTCTAAGAAAATTAGAATTGATTGAAGTAGTTGAACTACTTAATTAGTTAAGTTAACTAAATCTCAACCAAATTTTAGTTAGGGAGAAAAGTAATAAATCATAATAAGGGTTGTTAAGTAAATAATAACTAATAGGTGGGACCCCTTGTGACTCCCTTTGGCTTTTAAAAATCATAACACAACTATTTAATTTAAACAAAACATCCCTCATTGTGACTCCCATCATCACATTCATATTTGACAATTTATCTCAATGATATTTGAAATTATTTCCAAAATATATTACCCATATAACCAAAAATAGCATGCTATCCAAAAAATCAGAAGTCAAATGTTCTCAACAATTAATAAATAAAAAACTTAAAATCCACATTTTCCACTCTGAGATGCAGCATTTCCCTTGTTGATGCTATCACCTTTTGGTCTCTCTGAATTTTCCTTAGGATGTGTTGAGCCTTTAGGCCTAATCTCATTGATCACATGAGAGAAATCATCCCTCAAATGCATGTGGGAGGGCACATATTTATCAGAGCCATTGGAGGGCAAGGAAGGGGTAGTAGTGGATTTTCCTTTGTCAAGGGAATGGTGGGCCTCAGTTTTCAACCTTTTACTCGCATGGGAAGACTAAACTTGTGAGTGGATAGGGGTAGCTTGGATAATTTGATTGATAGGTGGGGAAGAAGGTAAAGACAAATTGGGCTAGCCACGTTGTTGGGAGACTATTGAGTGGACAATCTCTTTATATCCGTCATTTTTGGGAACTTCAGGTTGAAATGAGACATGAGGGGGCACAGGAATACCAGGGACCTGTGGGAATTGAAAGGGAGGCCTATCAGGCCTAGGTTGGGCCACTCCTTGCCCAATCCAATTAAAAAACAGAGCTTGAAATAGCTTACCTAACTCTTGTGAGTCATCATCTAGGAGAATCTTGGCCTTCTAGAGCCCTTGTTCCAATTACCTATTCCTCGGTTGCCTCTTCCTTGGCTACCTCGGCTGAAAAAACTCACACATGTATGCATAATTGATTAGAAAATAGTTTCTTTAACAACCATACATGACAACTCCTTTAAAAATATGAAATAAATTTTGGCTCAGCAACATATCAAACTCATGCAATCCAATCCATACAAATTTTTTAACTATTATCAATTAGCAGGGGGTGAACAAAGGTTTTGGTATATGCAAGGGGTTTGTATTGAGAGAAAAATTTTAAAATGAGGGGGAAAATATCATGATTACTTCTCACATACAACAAACAATCAATTGTAATGTAAACCAAAGAACATATCATTGTAATCCATCCTTGCGATCTTAAACTGTTACAATACACATGTCCTCTTAACTGTAATTAAATTTTAGGAACATGGAGTGAATAATGGATATGGGAAGGCGAGAGGATTGTAATTAGCGAAAAGTGAAATAATGGTAGGGGAAAAGAGATGATATTGTTCATAAAATCAATTAAGTAATCCATAAAACAATTATGTATTTAATGCAAACGATCCAACACTAACCAAGTAATTAATGTGATCAATTAACAATTAGTGTGTATAATTTAACCATTATTGTGTGTTAAACTTTCCCATTGTTCACATTTAAATCCTTAATACTTTTAATTAACATAGTGCAATCTTACTCAAAAACAATATTCCTTCCAAACAACCTATATAAGAAATCGGTTTCCTCTCACTTCTTTCATTTAATATTTAAAACAAATTCCAATGAACACACAGTAATTTGTTTCAACTCTATTCGTCCTCAAAACCACCAACCACTATTCATAAATATTTCCTCAAATCAAACACAGACACCAGCTCTTTTAGAACATGCCTGATTCCATTCCTCTAATCAATTTAACAATTAGATTGCAATGAAACCATATTATTATAAAACCTGTGCCCATCTCTGATGGTGCAATCAAATGATACGATGCACGATATCCATAAACATACACAACAGACAACCTAGTCACACTTATCAATTCTTTAAATTGTAATGATCCCGATCGGGCAATTTAAACACACAGTAACAACAACCATCATTTCAACTTATACCATTTTATAGGAAACACACAGACCAACGTATAATGCAAGAAGCATACTCCCAATCAAACCATAAAACAATGTTGAGTTATCAATCCAATACAAGGAGGCAGTGACTATATGCCCAATTCCATTTCTCAAATCAACCAATTAAAACCATGTTGAGCTATCAAATCAACTGTCACAATAAAACAATACAACGATTATACCCCAATCATCATTTCTGATTGCAATTGTGTAATCAACCCAATTAATAGAGATGAGCCCATAATCAAACCATTGCGATGCTACTCCACCAACTCATAACAGTCAACAATATACCCGACCAAAAATAATTGGTTCATTTATCAAAATTAGGCTTGAATAATCAACGGTGGGCTATGAGTAATCAAGGGTTCACTCGGTGGAACCAACACAAGGAGACTAGATTCGACCACACCAACAGTAGAAGAGAACCCTTTGAGGCAACACGGTGGTCACACAAGCCACATAACCAATATCTTGCAAGACAGGGTGACAATTCACACCAGGTAGGAGAGATTATGAACAGAGGAGAAAAGGATTCTTACTAGCCAGTAATAACACTGAGAACACGCAGGGCATAAACCTCATGGTTTTCCCCAAAAGAAAACCGAATAATGATGATATAAAACAGAGCCATGAAATAGCAACCAACCCTAAAGAAAACCTCTTGGCATAATAGCCACCATAAGCAACTGTGTAGAGACCAATAACAAAAAAACGAGCCCATGATTAGGTGGAGAATGATATGCAACGACCCAAAGGTGGTTCGACATCAAACACAACAACCCCATAACACCCAATACGATCGGGTATGGTTACCAAATTTTGAGGAGATGACTAGCGAGTTCAGATGGAAAGAAACCCTCTAACAAAAACCCATAAATACAATAAAGAGCCTTCATGGCTTCCACCACACAGAATCATCAATGAAATTGTGACTTCAACCATTCAATCTTCCATTTGAAATGAGTAACACACAAATAACCATTCTAGAGAACCACCAGAGTTCATAGTTTCCATCCTTAAGAAAATCACAGACCAATACATCACCGAGCCAACACCTATTTCATAAAAGAGAGAGTTCATGGATGGCAAAAAAAAACATACTTGCAACCAAATTTGCCTTAAAAATGCGAGCTTGGTCAACAATTCCTTCCTCGTCTAAATATCGGAGCTTAACCACAGTGAAAACAATTGAACAATAGCCAAGCTAGGGTTATGACCAGTGGAAGAGGTATGGAGTGATGTGCAGTAAATGCGCGTCGCTTCCATCCTCTACTCACTTAATCACTTAGTACACGCCATCCAACCATCAATTAATCTATTCAATTAATCCATGCATCAAAACTAACATCCATTACTTTCCAAGTGAGCCACCCGATACAAACTAGCCATTAATCCAAAACCATACTATAATGTATATCAAATGCGCCTTCATATAACTCAATAACAACATATAACCACTAACATACACTAACATTGCTAGTTAGGACTAACATCAACACCTTTAAATTTCAAATGCATATAGTGTAGCATAGTATAGCATAGTTTAGTTTCTTCTCCTTAGATTTTTTCATAGGTCTCTTTTCTATTGCTCTTATTTATTTTTATACTAACATCTATCTTGTGTAGGTAAAACATGTGATGATTCATGGATTAAATATCAATTCCATAACCGTGAATATAACCCATTCATACATCAAATTTAGAGCTTAGAGCAACGAAACCCACACATAGCATGCATTATCCATCTGCCATTATGTCACAAATAAAACCAATATTTTATCATCAATCATGTAGAACCCTGTAAGCGGTGTCAAACAACAACATAAATATCAAATAAGAACCTGATCTGATCCTCCAATATACAAGGGGGTCCCGCCTACTAGTATTATATATATCATTAGCTTATGATTATTAGGCTTTATCAATACTTTGCGGGCGAAATCCTTGTTGTGATTTTTATCGTCATCACATGTCATATATGACTACTAGACAAAATATAAATGTCCAGTGCAGCCGCGAACAATACATAGCGAATCTACATCTCAAGACCATCTGAAGATATACAAGTACAATATGATATGCATCTTCAAGAAGCATTTATGCATGTGGCCTGAGATGAGGACTTCATAGCTCGAGCAACAACTTCAAGATCTTCAAAATATCAAGTAGGAGTACAATAGGAGTCTAAGAGTCACTACCCTGGGGTCTTTGACATGTTGTCAAGGAAATACTAGAGGATCTTGATCATCAGGCATAGAACTTCATTGATTTTGAATCCGGACTTGAATGGAATCTTAGGATGGCCAACTCATGAAAGTCAAGAGATAAACTACAGAATGGCCAACTCATGTTGGATAAAACTTCCCTTGGAAAAAATCACGACAAAATCATGAAACTCGGGCAACATAGTATTGACATAAGTTTGTGATACATGAGGCACCACAAAATCTCCATAGGTTTGGAAGAGTAACCAAACGAAGGAGGACACAACTCTATGTAACAAGAAAAACTTCCTAAGGCCATACTATATCCCAATGCTTGGTGAACAAACGAAAGGATGTGCTTTGTCCAAGGAAAACTATCTTTTTGTCGATAAAAGAGAATGTATATCTCGTCCCCTCTTTTTGGAATATTTGATTTTTTTGTCTTTTTCAAATTTTTAACGAGCTTGAAAAAGAATAAAAGAATTCTACGTTACAAAGGAGGAAAGAGTGTCATGGGCAAGAAAACTAGTTCCAAGTGCATGGAACATATTAATGCTTGGTGCAAGGAGACATGTGCAGGATAAGGACACTCAGGAAAATTCCTCCATGGGTCAAGGTGTCAGATCGTGAGGGCAAGAGTGCTACAAGGCTTGCATTTAAGGAATTCTTTTGAAGGTTCATTTAATAGCAACCTGAAGCCAAGATTAGGCCAAAGACACAAGGATGTGACATGCGATGTGATTAAGTATGACACAACAAGACTCCTTCCATGTGGAGTTTTATGAGCACAGAGAAGGTAATCGTGTTGGTTTTTTCACGTTTAGAGAGTCTGAAAAACACTAAAAGAAGACTCCAGAGTGTTCATTTTTTGTAATTAATCTAGGTAGCTTGAAAAAGGGTTAAACTTATACTGAAAGGATGTCTCTTCAAAACCATTTTAACGAGTGTGACAGAGACAATATCACTCGGCTATATTTTCAATTTTAAGGAGCTTGAAAAGAGCTTAACTATGGACTCACAACCTTTTTCTAAGTTTATTCTCCCTAGCTCGAAAAAGTATAAAATATAACTTAGGAGAACTCTCTCAGCGAGACATGTCTACCGAGGTGTACTTTTTTCCTAGATAATCTATTGGTCGGAAAAAGGGTTAAACTTATGTCAAATAGATATTCCTTCCAGACCAATTAATGAGTGTGAAAGGAACAAGGTCACTCGAAGATATTTTCATATTTAGGGAGTCTGAAAAGATCTTAACTATGGACTCCGGGGGGGTTCCTTTTTCGTAGATAATCTCCAAGGCCCGAAAAAAGAGATAAACCAAAACCAAGGAGAATGAACCTTTTTCGAAAATTTAGTCCCTCGGGCCCGAAAAAGGGTTAAACTTACGCCTAAGAATTATATCCTAGCGAACCGAAGCTCCTAGGGAATACCTTTATTTGTAAATTAACCGTTCGAACCGAAAAAGGGATAAACTACCGCTAGACAGATGTGCCTTCAAATTTTATGTTGACGAGCGTGAAGGGAAACAAGATCGCTCGACAATCTTTTCAATTTTAGAGAGTTTGAAAAGGGATTAAAGAAGACTCTTGGGGGGATTCTTTTCTTAAGTAATCCAAATAAGATCGAAAGGAATAAAGAATCTCTCGTTAGATGTTTCTTTCAAAGTTTAAGTGAGCTTGAAAGACAACAAACCATGCTCTTAGGGAGTCGCTTGGGTATGAGCCATAAAAAAAAAAAAAATGGGGATTCAACACTAAGTCATGGTGGGAATAAAAGGACTCTCAGGCCTATGAAGTACTTTGGCATGGGAAACAAATGGAAAACAAGGCTCTAACTAGGATTCCCATGGAAGGAAGGCTCTACCACATAAAGTACGACACATTGATCAACAAGGAAGGTTAGTGTTGCAATTCACTGGGTTCGATCCTAAGGTGAAATGAACTAGGAAACGGATAATGCAAAAATGGAAGTAGGGAAAAACCTAACCTACATGCCAGTTTTGAGGTCAATACCTATCAGAACAGATCGGTATGATGAAAAAATGTCAAAGAAAAAATATCTCCAAGATTCTGCATATAAATCCAATAACACTCATCTAGAAGTTAATAAATCCAATATAGATAGAAACTTCCGAAAATAAGAGTCTACTGAATACAAAACTAGAAAACACCAAACCTGGATTGTACAATATGGTAAAAAGCACCGCAAAGCCTTATGGCTCATGCATAGTACTGTTTCAAGTAGAGACCGTTGTTAGGCTCTAACCAAGAGTCTCTTCAGTGGTCAACCTGAAAAGTCTCCCAAAATGGAACAAAACACAAACCACGATGTAAATATTCCCACATAATATAATTTGTAGTCATGGCTTCAAGGATATCCTCATCCGAAGAAAATTCAATATCCGAGAAATGATGTGAATGAGGAGAGACGATATTCCTGAAGGGAGAAGCAAATTGACCATATTCCATATGACGATGGACATTCTGGCTAGGACTTGCAAAAGTCTATCATTGAAGAGTCTACGATGGACCATATTCCATATGGCGATGGACATTCCGGGAGCACAAGGGCTTGAGGATCTACAAACAATGAGATCATACTCCAAATGAAACACAATATCAATTGGACCAAGAGGGGGAAGCAAGGGCTCCCATGCCCCCATTGGATAAACCAATGGATCAATTTATGAGACCAAGTCTCGAAAAGGAAAACATGAGTGAACAAGTCCCTTCTCAGGAGCAATTGAACATTGAGGATAAGATGCCACATAATTTACATGTGGCGGGGTAGATTCTACACGGATACTAGGAACATATAAAGGATAATCCTGAACTAACGTCGAATTAAGATGGTGATTATCAAATGCCAACTGGTCGATAGTGGAAATGCTTCCATTGTGGGGGAAATGCATCACCCGGAAGAGCATAGACACCACAACGTTCATAGCATATACATAATCATGCCCAAGAAGCATATTGAAATCTAATGGGCATTGCACCACTATATCATTGACAAGGATAGTCTTCCCACCTAATGAGATAGGAAACTAAGGAAGAATCCCCAAATATTCACTAGGACATCTATCAAAATACAACAACTCATGTGAAGAATTCACAAGCTCGGGAGAATCCAAAGCTTGCCAAGCCGAGGAGGATAAAATATTGTGGAGGCTCCTTCATTTACAATACATCGGTAAATGTTTTTTGAATTAACTTCAAACCTTATTTGAAAAGGTGTAGAAGAAGGAAAGTGAGGCTCAACAAGGTCATTCCAATCAAAGGAAACCATCCTAGGACTTGGAGGGTGTGTGCTCAAAGTGAGAGGAATGCCCCCTTGTTCTGAAAGTACTGAACTAGAAATGATAAAAACATAGTCAATAGAAACATCACTCCCCAAGAAAAGAGTGGGATCAGCTGAAGACTGCATCGGCGTGACCACTTTGGTAGACTCAACACTCTCCAAGAGAAGAGTGGTATCAGTCCAAGATTGCAGCTGTGTGACCACTTTCGTAGACTCGACACTCTCCAAGAGAAGAGTGGAATCAGTCGAAGATTGCATCAACACGACCACTTCATCAACCACTAGCTGAATAGGCTGCAAGACAACATGGTATTAAGGCACATCACCCCCCAAAGGAGGAGTGGGATCAGCTGAAGATTGCATCAACACAACCACTTCATCAACCAAAGTCTAAATAGATTGTGAGGAAACCTCAAAAGAATCAAATTCAAAAGAGTTTGCAGATAGGGACAAAACTATTTGTGCCTATGGAAGGCCAGGGTATAAATGAGTAAGGTGATCTCCCTTGCAAATCTTACAAGGTAACTTAGGCTTACTCCCTATTAGTCTAGGTTTCTCAATAGAATTAATGTCCCCAACATGACTAGCAGTGGTTGGTTGCTTGTCCTCAACATGACTCACAGAGTTTGTTGACATATCACTCATATGAACTACATTGATGATACTTGTGGACCCATCATGACTTGCAGCAGTTGGTTGGTTTTCTTCAACATGACTCATAGAGGTTGTTGACAACTCTCCAACATGACTAGCAGAGGTTGGTTCCTAAACTCTAGTATGCCCAGTTGTCACTAGGCTTGTGCCCCCCTCATGAATTGCAGTGGTTGGTTGTACTTCTCCAACATGACTTGCATAGGTTGGTGATGAGTCGATAACATGACTCGCAGAGGCTAGTGATGGGCCGATAACATGACTCACGAAGGCTATAAACTTGTTTCTAGTATGACTAGCAATGACTAGATTTTTCCCCCAACATGACTCGTAGAGGTTGGGTGTTGGTCTTCAACATGACTTACAGAGGTTTATGACTTATATCCAACATGACTAGCAGAGGTTGGTGATTTATTCTTCTTATTCTTCCTCTTTCTATTTCATTTAGACTTCCAGTGACTAGTAGCTGGAATTTCACCAGAGAAGGCAGAAGGAGGAGGAGAAGACTTTGTTGATGAAGGAACATCAATGTGATGCCCATGACATAAGGTGCTTAACTGAGAAGCATCAAGATAATTCAGAACATTTGGAATGGTACCCAACCAAACCAATAGTCCCACATTCAACCCAAGAATGTACAAAGTGGTCATCAAAGGGACACCAACATTTCCAAAGAAAGGAAAATCACAAGAATCCACTTGTGAAGGGGTTCCTTAGTTGGTATCGTTGGTAAATTTTTCCATGAATATCATATGCATAGGTTATTCCCTTGCGAGATCGTTCAAGTCTGTAAAATTCTCACACACTGACTCTAGTGAACTAGTGGTATAAAAAACAACGCCTATTTAGAGGCGGCTCCACGTTTCTAAGTGGAAGAATGAAAAGTCCTCACGACCGACAAAGTGGGCGGTCTACCACCTTAGGTCAGAGACCCAAAGCAATGAAAGACTAAATCGTAATGGAAAACTAGGGAGCATAGAGCACACCACTATGAAGAAAATACTAAAAAGATACAAACCAAACAAACTACCCTGTTGAATGCTTCTGACCCAGGGAGATGAAGTCCTGATCATCCAAAGAATTCACAAAGGCAAATGACTAGACAGAAGAAGCAATTACCCAGACCTCTGATCGACGATTCCTTTAAGTGTCGCCCATAGAGTACAGAGTCTGCCTCATGTACCATAATACACCCCTCATAGTCACATGTGTGTCAACCTATATAATGGAAAATAGGCCACCAACTTGTAATAAAAAAACAAGGGGGTACAGTTGATGGTCGAGAAAGTGTATGGGCAGGGTAACTAAGCATGGAGATCCTCCTGAGGCCTGAAATGCAACAGGGCCATAATCACTTTTAGAGTACCTTGGATAGACCCAAGTGTCTCAGAGGTCTGAAATAATTCAGTCCAGTAATGCTACATGATTCACCCCCAATACACACTCCCCCAAACGATTTTTCGGGATCAAGAGTGGATATCTCCATCATCGTCCTCCATGCGGCCTCGTTTTTGACTCCTGTGTGAGAGGAGCTTCCTGGATTGAGTAATTACAAAGTGTATTTTTCACACCCTAGGATAGACACCTAAGTTAATTTTTGGTTGGCCTTGGAGAGTTTACCTCTCCACACCTAATCCAAGGCCCTACCCTAAGCTATTGGTGAACCCTAGAAAAAGTGTTACTAAAATATTTTAGATTAGTGCGTTCGTTTTAGGGGATTTTCTTACTCAAGGAATGAAAGTGCAACTTATGTTGTTTGAGACTCTTGCAAAAATGAAACTTATTAGAATACTGGAAAATAATAATTTACACTAATTCTACAAATGAAAAAGAGCTTCAAGCAAAAAACATGAACAATCCTTCAAACCTAAAAATGCAATCTTTTTTCCTTTCCATACAAAATGCACAATGCAACTTTCAAGTGAAACAAAGGAGAAAATGAAAGGATTTTATTTCTTATTTTTCTTTTGAAATGCTTTCAAGATGAGAAGAAAATACAACCCTATGCCAATTCTTTTTCTTTTTCAAATAACAATGCAAAGAAATGCAAAGAAAGAAAGATACCTAACTAGCATAAAAACTAGGTTTTTTTATATTTTCTTTCAATAAAAGAAAATTTAACAAAAGATGCTAAAAGAAACTGCAGAATACATGATTCATGACCATAAGGGGGATTTTTTTTTAAATGGAACTCGTTTTTCTAAAAATTCAAGCTAAAAAAGAGCCAAAAGTGCTTGGAAACACAAAGAGACAAGAGGATTTCTTTTTTTTTTATTTCATAAAAAATATGAGCCTGCAAGCTGTCTAAACCCCAAACGAAAGAAGCTTTTGGAACTTAGGAATACCTGGGAACCATAAGTTTTCTGAAAGAAAAGGGAAATCTTTTGAAAATTTTATCCAAAACCACAGAGACGCATGTTATGCACGACCAACCAGCATATGTAAGTGGGTTATGTATAATGTAGAACATGTATGTACGCATGTTTTACAAAGAACATGGCACGTACACCTCTATATTTTTTCAAAAAAATAAAATTTTTGGACAGACAACCTGGGCAAGGGAAGATGGTAGGCACCTGGAAGGTGACTAGAGATCTAACCTGACTCAAAACACTCAAAAAACTCAGAAATGAACCGAAAATCAAATCAAACCAAGATCTCCCACTAAGACCCTAGAGAGAATCCCCGACGGAGTCGCCAATTCTACTATGGGGAAAATCCCCCTATACTGGGTCTAAGGTAAAGGATGAGTGCTAACTCACTTAAAAGATTGTTTTACCCTTGCTACCCCAAAACCATCTAAACAAAGTGACGAGAGAGAAAGGAAAGAGATTTAATGAGTGCACCTTTAGTCCTTGTGGTCGGTGTAGACTTCTTTCGCTTGTTGTCACCTCCTAAATCACGGATCTCCTCCCAAAGATAACCTGCAAAAGGTTAGGAATACAATGCAAAAATATATGCAATCTCTACTGATCACTTTAAAAGTTTAGACATAGATATAAATGTGCAAATTAACAAAATCATATAAACATAAGGTTTTGGAACAAGGATGAACTATTTTATTTAGTTTCAAGACAAAAAGGATTAAAACCTTTGTTGGAAACCGCTCCACGAACCAACTGTGGGCTCCTCTTTCGTGGCTCCAAGTGCATCAATCCCACATTAGCTTCTCACAACCAACATATCACCAAGGGAAGGAGGAAGGGTTGCATAAAGAGAAAGGCTAGAGGGGAAGGATGAGGCTAAAACTCAGAATAGGATGCAAATCTTGGGCTAAGAAAGGGAAGGGATTTTGGCAGAGTTTTCTTATTCTCTTGCATGTTCATACATGACTCCCCAAGACCTCTTTTTATATGAGAAAAAGATGGTTATTCGGTTTGGGGATGAGCTACAAGGGATAAAATGGTTAGGAAACCGTCCATAGCCCGTAAACTCCATCGAAATCCATGCAATTTTATATTTTTTTATAAATTTTGGAGGTAGACGCAGGCTAACTAGCATGCAACACATGTGTGTACACGGACTAACTAGCATGCAACATGCGTGTGTACGCGGGCCAACTAGCATGAAACACGCATGTGTATGCAGTCTATTAGTGCAGCAGGGCACGTACACTATCCAAAAATGGTTTTTTAAAAAGGAAGCCTCAACAATATTTTGGCAAAGTATGCAAATGGAAGGGCCAATGTCTTGTTTGCATAGATAAATCATTTTGGACTATAACAATTATTACTAGTGATTATCACACTGAAATTGTATCTACCTAAATGCTAATGATTATGATCTTAATTTGGGATGAAAGCGAAGATATATCATAATAATTCTTATCTATTTTATTAACTAATTTGAGAAGAGAAAATTGGGACATTTCACCAGTTTCCCATGCAATTGTTATTAGAAAATATTTAGAAAAATTGAAACCATACCTAACAAAAAAAAAATACATTTTCAATAATTTTGACAATGAACTTAAAGCTCAAACCAATACATCCAAATATGAATCAAATGGAATCATAGACATCAATGAAGTTCAATTATTGATTATCAAAAATCCATAACATTTCACAAAAGATCAAACTATCTTTAATTAAAAGATTAAATTGCATATCAAATTCTAAGATCTAAATACATGTAGCAACATTTA
>SNQJ01S0147385.1:31274-42280 GCA_010110895.2 Picea sitchensis
ACAACATTCTCTCGATATCTGAAGAGATTAAATTGCCAATTTTCATGATGAACATAAATCTTTTCTTTCCGAATGAAGAGCACAATATCTTGTTAATTGTTAATTTATAGTTGAAATTGAACTCTCACATATTTTCTTATTATTGCTTTGACGATAAAAGCCTCTCAAAAATTCAAAAAATCTTATTAATTCATAGTAGAAATTGAACTGTGAGATCTTTTCTTATTATTACTTCAATGATAAAACGTCTTAAAAAATAATAAATTTTAATGTATTTAAACAAATATTAATTATCAAATCACTAATTAATATGTTAATTAATAATCACACTTTCCTAAAATAAAATAATGACTATTCATAGCAGCACATTCATTCAATGTCAGAAAAAGATCTCAGTGTTAAATTGTAATCATAAGTTTCATATTTAATATAATAATAATAATAATAATCTATTTTTAAGGTCACGGCCAAGCCAGCACACCAAATTGGTGTATGACACCCCCTTGTTTGTGGGACAAGGGACCCCCCTCTGCCCAGCGATTTGACTGGTAAAGTCTACGAAGGTATACATACCCTACCCCCCTCTGGATTTTGAACCTGTGACCTCTTAAGAGGAAACACATGTTCTTAACCATTAGGCCCACTCAGGCATTATACTTTGTATTCTATATATTTATTTGGATTTGTCCCCTTTATTATAATTCAATGATTTGGATCCTTGAGAGTACCACGAGGTACATCACATCTCTCTAATGGTGGGTTAGAGCAATTGTTTGATAAAGAATGCCAACATTGAGATCCTTTAGAACACTTCTAGATTTTCTTAAACAAAGGACTAGTGTCAAGGTGTGTACACTTGAGGACACCAAGTTGTTTATTCACCTATGTAAGAACTTTAATCCCTCTCTCATGGTACATAGAATATGGTTCTAACTTAGTGATTTTACCAAAGGTTTGAATTCTAGGTGGGTTGTTATTGGCATAAGTGAATATTTATTAGTCTTTTCAACATTAAGTCTGTCATATATTCAACAACGTGGGTGTTTGCTCTTTCAATGAATGGAGAACTCTTAAATTATTTGGAGCTTGAATGTTTTAGGTTTAATTATCATTTTGTTCAATTTTTAATAAAAATGTTCTACATAAAAAAATCAAATTGATTTTAATAACGCTAAATTAAAAAAATCATTTCATGATTTTATATATTTTCACTAATGCTAAATATATCATGAGTTTTTAGAAGTCAAAACTTAGCTATTTAAAATCAAAATTTCACAAACTTTGTATTAATGAAAATATAGTAGAATGAGCTACATAATGAAGGTGACCAATTATCAACGTCAAGGGTTAGCTCGATTGGTAAATGCTTATATATTAAAGTTCACAGAGTTATTGGGATTTGAAAATCTCATTAAGTCCCTTGGGATCATTAGCTAGTATTTCTACTAACAGTTAATATCATCCTTCATTCGAAAAAATAGAGAAAATAGGTAAAATCTATGGAGGGCTAGTAAAATACCAACATATTTACTGTGAATGACTAATACATAAGTGATTAAGAGACTATATTTCTCCAGAAGAAAGAAGATGACTAATTATCATTTCAGTAGGGAAAAGTGTTCTTTAATCAACCATGAAATAAATCTATGTAACTACTCCAAAATAGGTCAAAATTTACTTGGAAGCAACCTATGAAAAATTAATCAGCCAAATAGATACTAGAAAGTTGTGGGAACCTTATGCTAGGTTTGTCCATGTGTAAAAATGAAAAAATACTAAAAATCCTATCATTATTTATGGCATTGGTATGTTAATGTGACCTGGCACTCGATGGAAAAAGGGGTTAAAACTAAAAGCTAGAAACAAGGAGAGCATAAATTGTGAAGGTGAGGTGGATCCTCTTAAAACTATAAACTAAACTTTTGGAGTGACATTAATAACAAGGAACGTAAGAATATCAATAAAGTTTAACTTATTTGTGTAACTAACATTGGAATCATTAATATGTACTACATAATTTACTAAGTAGAAGTTTTGGATTAAATTGTAAAACAAGACGTACCACATGCTTAAACAATTACCACATTTTAACTCTACAAATCCACATATTCTACATATGATATATATTAATGATAATTTAATGATTCATTGTGAGAAGGTGTTACCCATTTGAAGATACAAACTTGTAGCTTTCTACTCACATAATATGTACTACATAATTTACTAAATGCAAGTTTTGGATTAACTTTCTACTTGCATAATATGTACTACATACTTTACTAAATGTAAGTTTTGGATTAAGTTGTAAAATAAGATACACCATATATTTAAACAAAATTACCACCTTTTAACTCTACAAAAATCCACATACCCTACATATAATATACATTAACGATGATTTAATGATTCATTGTGATGATTTAACGATCCATTGTGAGAGGTATTATCCATTTGAAGTTACAAACTTGTAGCTTTCTACTTGCATAAGTTAAATGGTGAAATTGAAATTTTACATTGTGAGAGGTATTCCATTTGAAGTTACAAACTTGTAGCTTTCTACTTGCATAAGTTAAATGGTAAATTGAAATTTACTTGTAAAAGTAAATTTATTCTAAAATCCAAGAAAGTATGAAAGGAGTTCTAGTGTGAAGAAAAATTGAAAATGAAGTTGTATGAATTATATAATTATATTGTGTTCAAACAAAACCTGATCTAATTCTAATTTACAGATCTAGTGTGAAGAAAAAATGAGGTTGTATGAATTATATTGTGTTAAAAGAAAACCTTATCTAATTCTAACTGACAGCTATGGAGAAACATGTGATTAATGTGTATGATTAAAGATGATCCTTGTAATTTTGATATTGCCAAACCATATTTGAAATATTTTATAAGCACTACTTGGAATTTAATAATACATATCATAAATATTAAAAGTCAACTTGGGAGGTCTATTGAAGGAATGCATATGCGTTTGGTAATTGTATGAATCTATTTTGTTTTATGATTTAAAATATCGTATTCAATTTAGCATTAAAAATTGTACGCTCTCTTTGTGTGTGAAGTAATGAGTAGAGTGTGGGAACTACTACCATACTATGGAGAGCGCTTGGGTTTGCCAAGATAATCCCCATAAGGGGTATTGTGATGGTTTCTCAATGTGGTTGTTATTGGTACATGTTTATATGGGTATTATTGAATTCATTTTATTTTGAGTGGTATTTTGGTGTGAATTTTGTGTAATGGTATTATTGTATATTGTGTTTTACATGGGTATAAATGTGTGTTTATGTAGAAATTGTAAATGTGTGTTTATGTGGACATTGTTTATTATGATCAAAAACCATACATGGGATGTAATATGATATCTTGGCAAAGATATATGGAGTGGTTGTGGCACATTATTTATGGAGCCACCATAATAGGAAGCATATGTATTGGTTGTGACAAGGTATTAAACACAATACTTAATATTTCATTGACCTTTTAATCGAGCTAAGTTATTTTCTTTTTCGATGGTTTTCCTTGGCAAACGATTTATGGGGTGGTTGTGGCATATTATTCATGGAGCCACCATAATAGGAAGCATATGTGTTGGTTGTGACAAGGTATTAAGCACAATACTTAATACTTCATTGATCTTTTAATCAAGTTAAGTCAATTTCTCTTTCGATGGTTTTCATGGGTACTAAACAAAACACATTGTCCTTTTAATTTCCTTCCTACAAAATAAGGTTTAAGTTCTAGTGTCAGACTGAATTGATGTCATAGCTTGGACATTGATTTGGATAGTTATGTTAGAGCAGACAAGCCTCAATTGGGATGTTAGAGTTCCCCACAACTTTTAATTTCTCACTTTCTACAATTTATATTGTTAAGACATAAAAATTGATTAACTAACATTTGATGGGCATTCCGAATGAACTCATAAAAATTTTGTATTATTTTGTGTTTTGATTATTTTTTTTGTTTTTTTGTTGTGACTATGGTTCATACTCACCCACAATGAGTCCTCAAGTGAATGCATGCAAACTTGGTTTCTTGATTCAAAGGATCAAGGTTGTTATTTGTTTGACAAATGGTTTGTGCACAAGAGGACGAGAACGCTTGCATGCAAGTGGATTGGTCGAAGAAAATAGGTGGAACAATGACAGTGGGTGAGAACTTCAATTGTTTAGTTGAAGATTGAAGCTTGGCAAAGGCATTATAAGGAGCATCAAAATACATATTAGTACAAGAGAACCAAGTAGCGATAATGAAAAAGACATGATTACTAGATAGGATATCATACCACCTATTTTGTTTTCTTTCTAAACACCACTTGGACAAGTTATTAAGCTAGGTCCTCCTTAGGGTGCATTAAAAATCATGCTATAGCATAAAATAAAAAATCAAAAGGGAAATGATGATTCCCATGATCAAACCAAAATTTTGGCCTCTACCCTACATTACTCCTCTCGTCTCATTTAGGAAGCCCTTGAAATCAAAAAACATCCTAATAACTTTAACCACGAAGATGGCTACAAACTGAGCCAATCCTAGAATCCAACCATTCATCACCTTGGTCGTTAAACTTCCTCCTTTTAGCCCCCGAAGGGGGTGCTAGGGCCAACCACATGGTGCACAAAGGAGGAGTGGAGGAGCTAGCAAGGCAGCGAGCCATGTGACCGGCTCGTGCCAACAACTGTCGACTCCCTCCCACATTAAATGGTCTTTACGTCGATAGCAGGGGCATTAACTCGGGCTCTTCCTACCTCTATTTCGTGTGTTTCAATGGCTTCTCTGTCTATTTGTGTTACCATCCCGCATCCCTGGCCTGGTTCTGATCGCTTGCTCATGGTGTCTATGACTCTCGGCCTGCTTTAGGCTCTCCCCTTTGGCCTAGAAAACCATTCCCTCTTATTGTGCCACACCATGTTGCGACAGCGAGGTAGACCGCGAAGGGGTTCTCCCTGGCATCCTCGTCGGCCTCGTGCTTCAGCCTCTCCTCCTGGTTCACCTTCAACTCTCTCCTCGCCGCTCTTGATGCCTGGGATAGCAATTCTCAACTCCTCCACTGCACCTGTCCCCAGCTTCGAGTGCCTAGATTTAATTAACACCATGCCAAGATCTTCACGGCGCCACCTCACCGCTCCTTCAACCGCCAGGAACTCCATTCCTCCCCCTACGTCGGGCACTGGTTCCTCAAAATCACCCACGGGGATGCCATCTCATGTTCGGTCCGCCCAAAATAAGGCGTCGACGTCCTCTATCTCAAAGCCGGATTCGCAATGGCAAGAAAACTTCACCATCCTCTACGACTTGGTTTTCGAACTCCGTCAGGGAGTGGAGGACCTCCATTTTTGGTTGCATCTTGTGGATAGGAGGCTCTCAACCCTTCTCCAGCTTCTTTCCACCTTCCAAGACGCCTCTCCCGTGGCTTTAGAAGGCGCGCCACCCACCGCAAGCGACGACGAGAACCTCAGGAAGCAGGGTGCAGCAGAGGTCGTTGAGGAGCCAGTTCAGCAAGAGGTCACGGAAGCAGCCATGGCCACCGGTCAGCAGGCACACATTCCGTTGGGAGACGCTGAGACAGCTGCCAACAAGGACGCGTGCACCAGGGACGACGACATGCAATGGGCAAACTGAGGGACACTTGTTGAAGAGGAGTCATGGCCAGGCTATCTGCCAGAGTATGTGCTAGACTATTCGACAGTTGTCTAACCCCTCAAGGGGTCTATTCTTTTTTAATAGTTTCTTCTCTAGTAGCATCTTAGTCAGCTCAGCTTTGTGTTTTTCAAGACTAGCAAGAACTCAGTTGTTAGACTTACCCAGTTGGCTGAACTAGTTTCTCCCTTTGGAGCAGTTCAGTAACTACAATCTAGATGTTATTAATTTTTGTACTTATGGTCTGGTTTTCTGAAGGCCCTTATATATAAAATTACTTACTTACAAACAAAACAAAAAAACTTCCTCCTTTTAGATCTTGTTCTTGTTTGTCTCAAGCCTTCCCCTCCTCCTCTTCTCTTCTTCAACTGGCTTTGTTTGTCCTCATATCTCTTATCTCTTTTTACTTTTAACCTCCCTTTCTTGTTTATTTATTATCCTGGGTGTGTATTACTTCCCTTTACCTAATTCACATTCTTTTATATTATTTTAATTTAATCCATTTTAATCCTAATTTAATTTAATTCAATTTAAATTTCATTCATGTTTATCCCTTATTATTTTTATTATTTTCCTCACCCAATCAAAGAATCATACCCTTTCCCCCTTTTCTCAACTCATTACCTTAAATTCTATTACTAATTCTTTAATAGCTTTTTATGTCGCCAATGATGGGTGGAGTGTCCACTCAAAACTATGTTTGAAAAATTTATACACGGTATTATACAGAAAATTCTACAACATTATGACTAACTATGGAAACTTACATACTCAAATATATAGACTTAGTTAATTCATGATTAAAAAAAAAACTTTAATATATTTACCTAGGTCTATATTAATTAAAATTAATTCCTAATGATTTTATTAGAAAAACTTTGAAATGCTCTCTATATAACTTTACTATATTAATTTCATTTAATTATTAGTTAATTTTACTTAAAGAACTTTTCAAATTGACCTTAAAATTAATTTTTTAATAATTTTATTTTATTAATTTCATGCATGTCTATCAAAATTATTTTTTAGTTAATTTTATCTCGAAAAAGTTAAAAAAATAACTTTAAATTACGTAATAAAAATTAATTGAGAAAAAATGCTTAAAAAGAGGTAATTTCATAATATTTTCTAATTTAATAAAAGTAAATAATTTTCTTTACAATTTTATTAAAAATAATTGAAAAAAATTGCTTTAAAAATAGGGGGTTTCATAATGTTTTATAATATTTTCTAATTCAATAAAAATAAACAATTTCCTTTACAATTTTTTTACAATTTTATTAAAAAAAAATTATGGAAAAAGTATTTCAAATTTTAGTAAAATCTTTTTTCATAATAAATGGAGATAAAATATTTATTTCTAATTATAAATATTCAAATATTTATTTTTAATTATTAATATTCTCTCCATCATAAAATATTTACTCTTATAACAAATAAAATAATATACAAAGCTTAAAATTTATGAACCATATCAAATGGAGTTCTCAACTATTCCACCTGGAATGGAGTTCGAGTTACCATAAATTAATGATTAACCATGCTTGCCCACTTAATCTTCTTTGGCTCAAAATATAATGTAAAGATAAGTCTTTCATATGGCCACTGGTATGGTTAAAACAACCACNNNTATTGATTAACTATGCTTGTTAATCTTCTTTGACTCAAAATATAATGTAAGAATAAGTCTCCTTTATAGTTGGCTTTATATGGTCACTGGTATAGTTAAAACAACCACATATATAAAGATAAAGTAAAGATAGGGAGACCACATCTATTACATTATGGTTTTTATTTTATTTGGACAAGCAATTTTCGTGTGAGGAATGCAACAAATACTTCTATATTTCTTACATGATGAAAATACATTGGTAGGAATTTCATATAGGTATGGATATCAGATTTAGGAAGTCTTCAATCGGAGTAAATAAGGAGGTTTAATAGTGCAAAACATGTCAATCAGTTCCACAGGTTTTGGGAAAAAGTTATTCATATATAATGCCTTCAGCATAAATATAACTAGCATACTCCCTAGACTGGTGAATGAGAATGTCGAAGTGCTTTTCTAATTATTGTTTTCAATAAGAACCCTAAATATATTGCAATTAGAAATTATACCATTTAGTAAATGTTAAAATGTCACACAAACCAATTTCACTCTTTCTTGTTATATTTGCTTATGTTGCTAGAAATCAATTAGCTCAAAAAATGATATTTGAGTTGTACATGAATAGCGTACCCAAATTCTTTTGTATATATAGCTCAAAATATCAAATGATATATCTCACCTTCACATCTATATTATAATATTACAATAAAATTCTATTAAACTTGATTAGAAAGTGATTTTACAATATTAGACAAGTTATAAAATTTAGTGATATATCAGGAACACCGTCCCAATCAAGAGCACCAGAGAGCAGCGTCCGCAAGGAGTGCACCCGCGAAGGTGTGGTGGGCCATCCTGGTCAGGAGTGGATAGCGACGAGTTTGGGAACAAGAACAACGATGGGTCCAGGTCCGGGAACAGGAACAACAAGAGGTTTAGGTGGGCTCCCGAATTTTTAGTCCTTTGTCTCCAATAGACAGGCAGGTATTGTCTTGTTCCTTATTCTGTGTTTTTTTCTTGTCCCCTATGGAAATGAAAATACCTTCAACACACATAAAAAATGGGCAAGAGGTACCCTTCTCAAGTGAAACAAACCATTTAGGTCAAGTGAAAATTGCCTCTTCAAGCAAAGAAGGGAAGTGGGTTTGGGTCAATGCCAAACAGTTTCGGGGTATTTTAAAACGCAAAGTTTCTCGTCTAAAATGGGAACAGATAAGGAAAAAATTGGCCCTCTGTAATAAACTTTCAAACAAGCCACTTTTGCAAAGGTATAACAACAACAGAACTAAAGATAGCAATGATTATGCGTTGTACAGTCCCACATCCACACCTCTCGCATTGTCACCTAACTTGTATGTGCAAGAGTTACTAAATGCCAAGAGAAGATTGGAGGTTTTGTAAGTCAAAGGGCATGAGAGAGACCTTCAAATCCAACTATTGACAGTAGAAAATCAGGACTTAACAGAAAACAATAAAGTTTTAACAAATCAAGTGACAATGTTGCAAGAAGCCCTTTTGGAAGCAAAGGCTGAATGGCAAGGTTTGAAGGATGTCGGGAAAATTAGGGAATATTCCATGGTGGAAATTAGAGAGATGATGAACTCTAAAACACCCAAAGTTGAAGGGAAAATAGGAGAACAAGCATACATCCATGGAGTGAAAGCAAGGGATGAAGAGAAAAGAGATTTTACAAAAAAATCCAAAACTTGGGCACAAGTCATTAACAACTTTGCTCATATGCAAAAAGAAACACACAACCAGGGGGACGACATGAAAGGTAGAGAAAACAAGGAAATACAAGGTAGAGCAACAAACATAATTATCAAAGGTGTGAGAGAGTATGGAAAAATTGAGTGTACTCTCAATCTTACAAGTGAATTTTTGAAGAACAAGTTGCTTTGGCAAGGCCGAATTTGCCAAGCATGGAGGGTGGGTAAGCCTAGTGGTGAGAGATCTAGGCCCATAAAATTCATCATGTCAAGAATACGTGAAAAGGAAATTCTCCTAGGCAAGAAGCAACTCTTGAGAGGCTCTCACTTTTTCTAGACGAAGATTTAACTATTAGACAGCAAGAGGAAAGAAGGGAAGAGTTGTCAAAGGTTAGGGTAGCAAGGGATGAGGGAAAAATGGCATGGTTGTTCAAAGGAAAAATTTTTATTTCCTTTTTTGGTCCTCATTCTAAAACATGAAAGAAAGTTGGTAGCCAAGAAGAGACAACAATTTCATTAGCAAGAAAATATGCAACAAGGCCAGTATGGACAAATAGGGGTGAAGACTCAACTTTGAGTCTTGTAGACCAAAACAAATAGCAATCAAATTATTCCTAGGTTTCCTTAAGATTAGTTTGTTGGAATTGCAGAGGTTATCCTTGGAGGCGGGGACTTGGGTTAGGACCTATCGCAGAAGATAGGGACATAATTTGTCTATTGGAAACACATGAGCATGAAGGGTGCAAGACACCTCTGTTTGAAGAGTGTGTGAAGATGGGAGTGTGGAACAAAGCAGTTGAGAATGGTAAAGGACACGAGGGTATCATGGTCTTAGTGAAGAAAAAAAATTGTCATCTCATTCAGTTAGAAAGAGAAGACGCAAATAAACAATTCATTTGGTTTAAAATATCAGAAAATGGTAACATCATCAGGATTGCAGCATGTTATTTTGCTCAACAAGTTTCAAAAACTTACAAAAGAAGAAGGCTTGACCACAAAGACCCCTTTGCAGCCTTAAAAAATGATATTGCAGCGTACTCTCAACTAAGTGAAGTCCTTATGGTGGGTGATTTCAATTCTAGGACAACATGTGAACAAGATATTATTCTTCGTTGTAGGGAAGACTGCAACCCCATTTGGCTTACAGAAGAGAGAAATCATCAGTGGACAAGAGTTTTAGGGGACAACAAAAGCTCCAGTTTTTTTGGGGGGGGACAATTGCTTACTTTATGTAGGGCATTTGACTTAGTCATTTGTAATGGGTTGGCTAGATGGGTGACTTCTGGAAATTTCACCTGCAATACCTACAATGGAGCAAGTGTAGTAGACTATGCAATTTGCTCACATGGCTTGTGTGAGAAAATGGAGGAAGTTTTGATTGGTGAACAACTGTGGGAGTTGAAATCTGATCATAAACCGATCTATTTAAGTCCAACTTGGGTTGAACAACAACAACATGGGACTAAAAATCAACACATTCAGCAACCTCCTTCAAAGGGCAAAATTCTGTTGACTCAAAAAAATTGTAACACCTTCAAGATAGCGCTAAAGAGGCTATTTAACAAGGATAAAATTGCATCCTAGGGCCTTCATAGCCATGAGCTAACAAATTTAATCCAAAGCATACTTACAGAATGCAAAAGAGAAAAAAATAGGAAATATGAAACAAATTGCTTTCTGGATAATGTTTGGTTTGATGAGGAATGAAAAACAACAAGGAAAACTTTGAAAGAGTCAAGCCATAAAGAAATAAACATAAAATCGTACAAGCAAATTGTAAGAAAGAAAAAAGTTGATTTCATGATCTCAAGGAGGGAAGAACTAATATTCTTGGGAAAAAATAACCCCCAGTTATTTTGGAAGGAACTTCAAACGAGAAAGAAACAAATTGAAAATAATATCACAGCCTATCAATGGTTCGAGTATGCAAAGCAGCTTTATGAGCAAGATCCTAAGGTGGACCCCCCTCCCTTGGTCAACACTACTACTAAGCTCTTCACCGTGCAATAAATTGAGGTGGGTATCAAAAAGTTGGGTGTTGT